>JAMKPZ010015631.1:0-43400 GCA_024699675.1 Amphibolis antarctica | reverse complement strand
GATGAAAATAAACGGGTATTAATGGAAGTTTCTTTTTTCGACTTAACTAATTTTAAGAGTCGGCACGGAATTAAAATTTACATGATAACGACGATACATGAAAATTTACCTAAAACTAAAGTTAAGGAAAGCAATTTTAGGAGCCTTAAGTCATTAATATAAAGCGTGTAATATTAAAACATCCGGAGAAAGAGAAAAAAAAGTATAAACTACAGAAAGAATACGTGATTTACAATTAAAGATGCTTTAAATAGTGTCATGACAAAGGAAGATGGTTGTGATATTGTCAAGAAATATTTGGTGTAGCAAGATGGGGTATTTATGAAGTCAGATGTTTTTGGAAAATCGATAATTTTTGAGAGATGTTGGAAAAATAATTCATACATACAAACGAAAATCCCAAAAAAAAGTTAAGAATTTCCATCAGACAAACAATCTAAAATCCAATTTTTTTTTAAGTTTTCTTTTTCCACACTTTTCAAGAGACACAAACCCACTTAAATGAAAAATATTACGTTATTTTGGAATAGTGTATTCTTAATTAAGTACAAATTCAATGTATTAATTATATCAGACTCTAAATTAATTGCCCTAAAATCAAAGTGGTTTAAGCTATCATCAATGCCCCTTATCTAAAAGGGTAGTTAATTAATTTATAACCATTGATAATTCTACAGTTTCGTTATTAATTGTCTATTATAAATTCAATAAATTTGTTTCATGATCTAGTTAAAATTTCATGGAAGCTTTTTACTAATGATTGGTTAATTCCTTTGATAAAATCACAATTGAAGAGAGTTTAAGATTTGGTCTATATAATTAGGGTCTGTTTGTGCACATTAGAAATCTGAGAAATGAAAATTTAAAAAAAGGAAAAGGAAAATTAGTAAATAAAATTTTTTTAAGACTATTTGTGTACGTTGTAGAAATTTTAAAAAAAAAATTTTAAAAATTTATAAATATTTTATATTTTAATATTTTAAATATAATTTCATATTTTCTCACAAGTTTAGAATAATTGAGATAGGTTAACTAAGATGTACAAGGTCAAAAAATTATGTCGTAATGAAATTTTTATCAATTAATTGTAAGAATTTTCTCATTGATCTCAATAAGTTGGAAAAAATTTATACTTGTGGTTATGGAAAATTTTAAAAAAAATTTAAATTTTCTAAAATGCACAAATACCTGAAAATCTAAATTTTTTTAAAATTTTCTTTTTCTGCCCCTGTTAAGTCCTTGAAACAAAAATTTTTAATTTGGTAATACAACTAATTGTTCACGTTATAAGTACTGATGCATTGAAAGTAATAATCATCTCTTTAATTGCAGACAGTAACGTCTCTGATTAATAAATTGCAAATCAATGAACTTTCTTGAATTCTTACCAAATCACGAAGTTAAGCAATATTATAATCGATATAATCTTCAATAATAATTATTGCTCGTCTAAATCTTTTAGGACTTTTTTTTTTAGTAAAGCTAATAGATTAAGTAAACCTTGAATTTACTTTTTTTAAGTTACATAATTTCCTTGGTTAGAAATTTTTTATTTATTTCTCTCTCTAACAATTAAAATGAAAACATCTACTTTTATTATATTGTTTATTTAAATATATATTCCACACAGAAAAAATTTCTACAAATCTTATTTTTAAATGAAATCTAAATGCTTGTAAATAATACTTTGAAATTATAATGTTGCATTAATGTATGGGAATAAGGTATAGATAATTTTATAGATAATTTCAAAGTATTATTTACAATTTATGCAACATTATAATAATATTTAAAATAAGAACCTTAAGTATATAAGTTACTCATGTAGTTTTAGGCTTTTAATGCTATCTTCCCAAAATGTTTGAAGTTTTAGCATTAAAACTCTGAACACTGTTCACAGCATGTGTCCAATAGAAATCACATGCTGACTTAAAAAATCACATGCCGACTTAAAAAATTATGTGCCCATATTAAAACTCTGAATATTGTTCATCAGTTTCCCAATCTTTTCAAACTTTTAACATTAAAACATCGATTTCTCATTACGTGCGAACTTAACTTTTTCACGTGACATTACTTATTGATTTTATACAGTTTTAACCTTATTTAGTACTTCTAAACCAATTGTATCATCTGAATCAATTGTTAAATAACAAAACCATAATCATCATAACTATCCAAAACGATTTCAGTAATAATTAAATGCTAAAAATATTTATCATCAAATATAATATTCACATGCATCGCTCAACGAAGGTTCGTTGAACCAACGCGTCACTCAACGAAGGCTTGTTGAACAACACATAAGATACAACTATAGTAGATAGAGAATTTCAATATAATGATTTGCTATTTCATTATAACGATTTTTCTCTATCAAGAACATACATAAGTACACTATATACTATACATCAATGAATACTTATACATAAAAAAATATAGATACATATTCCTATAAAACAGAATCAATGTTTTATAAACAAGTACATTTATTCCAACCAATGTTCATATTCTTTTGAGCTTCATTTGACCTTGTGCATGTATCCAAAGATACCGAACACTTATAAAACAAGTCATCTAGCTCAATCACAAGAAGTTGAACCAAAAAATAAACATACAATGAGTAAAGTTAATAAAAACATCGAATGTTAGAAAGGGTCAAACAAAACTGTAGTCAGAGAGTGAGATATACAAAAAAAAAAAGAGTTAGTGTTAGTAAAAAAACAAAGTTAGTGTCAATGAAAACAGAGTTAGTTATCAATGAGTTAGTGAAAAATTTGTTAGGGAAACTTGTTAGACGTTAGATGTTAGCAGAAAATCCAAATAGCGAAAACACTTCAAAAACTCCAACAGAAAACTATACACAAAATTTCAAATGACAAAAAGCTAAATACAAAAGTACCCATTTACAGAGAACACTTCAAGAACAGTAAAATAAAGACAATCTATGCAAAACTTCAAAACAAACACGCATTTACATAAATGTACATTTTTTACACAAATACATTCAATGTTTAGAAGATTAAGACAGTTGTATTTTAGCACAAAATGGTCACTTTCGAATGCTTTAACCTCCATTATACCTTAAGCTCATCTTGTACTGCAAAGTTTTAGTCCACTATTAGAATACACACCAACACCCAGCTGCCCTTCAGACTGTCACCCCTTTGACTCAATTGAACTCTCAAGTCACTAGATGTAGAGATATTCTCTACTGATCCTTCTTGCTCAATCAACAACACACATCTCCCTTAGTGCAAGTCTTCCACTCGATGAAGGGAGTGGCAAGGGAGCATGAGCCTTCTGGTACAAGCTACCCTTAGATTGCCTTTTTCCAATCCTCCACTTGAGAAGGGAGTTGAGTCCAAAAGCTCTTGCTTGGAAGATCAAGGAATGGAACAGTAACTAACTCTCTAGTTGCAGGTAGAAGTTTTCAGCATCAAAAAGAACCCTTTGATTATCGTTCAGCACCTTTTTAGAGAAGTATGGTAAACATTTCTACCCATTTGAAGATTTTTCTTTGTTTTATGGCTTAAGGGTTAGATAGTCATTTCAACTCCTGCAACAAAATCCTCTCCAACAACGTAATCATACTTACATACTACACATGACCACGTTTTGCAAGCTTTACATTTAGACATGGTCTTTACCTAAATAATTTTTCATGAGGCAAAGATTGCAAAGTTGGTTTTGCAGTAATAATTTTATAAAAATAATTACATACTAATAATAATAACATAACTACTAAATAACTAATTTACACATATCTATAATGTCTCTTTTAAAACTAAGTTCATAATAAGTGGCTAATTTATGCATTTATGTATCAATTAAGAACAAAACTCATGCAACCTTACAAATATGTAATTAATATGTAACTCAATTAAAGTGCATGATGAATAACGATTTTTACCATAAAATATATTAATTATAACATGTAAAAATGCACAAATTAGCACTTTACAAACGACTAAGGAGAATACGTAAATAATTTCTGTAATTTTTGTAAAGATTTATTTTGTGTATATAATTTTAGGATTACACTACATGAGCTATAGTCATTCAACATTCTTGTCTTCTCCACAACTAGGATACGACTAAATGGGGGTTACTTATCTTTGTCGTCTGCCATCCATGTGCAATTGGGAGTTGCTTTCGCAGACATGTAATACTAGGTTGCTTTCGCGCGGGTGAAATAAGTAGGAGATTTTTTTATGTGATTGATCTCCACTGTTCGTGTTTCATCGGATGATTACCCATATAAGTGATTTCTATAGATGACTGTAGAGCCATTAAACATATATATATATATATATATATATGTGCACCGCGGAGACCCAACTTCGAAGAAATTAAAGAACTAGCTTCCTTTATTGCACGTACTTGCACTGCATTGACTTCTTGACCTAATAAACACATGTACTTCGGTCAACGCATTTGATTTTTAATTTTAACCTTGGTATTTGTTTCACGCCACCCTTACACAAAAATAAAATTAAGATTTTATTTGATAAAGTCAATTGATATGATTTGTAAGATAAACTTTTTTTATTTTTCTTCTCATAGTTACAATAATTTTTTTTACTTTTATTATATTATTTGTTATAATATATACTTTATATAATAAAAATATCTGTAAATCTCATTAAAAAGGTTTTATCTTATATCGAAGGTAACCGTTGTTTAACTGTCCATGAATTTGAATTAATGGTCATGATTTAAAAAGGAAATCATGGTACATATTTGAAAATTTTTATCTAAATTTTTCAAACAAATCTTAGAAATTTTTTCTATCACTTATAAATATTTTTTCATTAGTTAATTAGTTTTAATAAGATAAAATTTACATAGTATTAGAAGTTTTATTTGTTTAGTCAACTTCAATTCTAACTTTGTATAAGCTCTTATACGTACCGTACAAACTTCCATATATAAAATCTCTTCTTATAATTTACTATATAATTCTAACATCATTTATAAAATTACTTTTAACTTTAATTTTCTGTAATTATTAAAATTAAAGTTTAGAATAAAGTTTCGTTAACAAATAAGGCATAATACATAAGATTCATGAGAATTAAATTGAAATAAATTCAATTCTTATAGATCACTTATTTGTACACATGAAATTGAATTTATTTTATTTTATTTTTTACAAAATATCTACCTTACTATTATGATTCATCAGGTTGGTAAATGCTTGCAAACAAAAATAAAAAAGCACTGTACCAAAACCCCACGATCAAAAGCCAAAATAAGGAGAGAAAGAACAATTCTATATCTCATAAACGAAATTCAATTTATTTCCATCGATATTATTTATTCTTCAATTTACGAGAAATGAAATATAAACCCGTAAGGTCTAAATCATCTAAAATTCAATGAATTTCCTTGCTCGCTTTTATCTGACTATGAGAATTTCTAATTTCTTCTAATTCTGAGAAGTACACAGATACTCCTATACTAAATTTATTTCTATCTAATTCAATTTTATTTTAAAAAAATAAATTTTTATTAATTGATTTTTAACCAATTTCGTATGCACGAACATACGTTACAACGAAAACCATTGTTTTGTGTTTTTATTAAAACAAAATGTTAAATTTAACTGGATCACAGAATTAAAGTCTGGCATAGAAATTAAAATTTTGATATTCATTTTTGATGTAAATGCGATAAACACAATTATAACACATGCCATAAATGAGGGAGCATTAATTGCGTAAAACTGATGTGAACGTTCCGGTGTCTATTCAATGCATTTATTCCGGCCTCAAACGTCGCTATCACCTCTATAACCATAAAAAAAGTAATTTTTAAGAAAAATAGATTAAAAAAATATGTATGTTATTATTAAGTTGAAATTATTTTTGAAAATAAGTTAAAAGTATTTTTAAAATTTTAAAGTGAAAAAAAAAAAAACTTATGTAGACATATTTTCAAACGAAACTTCAATATTTATATTAAATTTACACGTAAAAAATGTTTATATTTATTTTAAAATTAATTTACAAGAAAGTAAGAGTGTCTTTACATTTACTCTTAATTTTTGAAGTAGATAAGAGTAATTTTAAGAGTATTGTAAATAAATATACTTATTCTAGTCATTGTAGTTGTTCTTATTTTAATTCCCAATACGTGAAAAAATTAAAAACGTAGACATTACGGTGTTCCTCACGTAATTTATCAGTTATTTTCATTTTACGTTGTTCACTCACCTCAAAAGTATTACGTATTTATTCTTTTCTTTGTACGTAGTATTACGTAAATGAATTTTCTTGGGCATCGAAAAAATAATGCATTAAATGAACGCTGTTGCGTGTCTTTCTATGAAAAAAATGAATCGTTTGTTTAAAAATAATGCATTAAACAAACGATTTTTTTTTATACCTAAAAAATGTTCAAGATGAATTTTATGATTTCGGTGATACATAAATACTCTTCAAATATACTTAAATTTCGTTATCTTATTTTACACTAATAAGGTGTTTGTATTTTTGGAATAATTTAACTAATTTTCAACAAAATAATGCAAATCTGCTGGCACGTGAGAAGAAAAAAAAAATGAAAAATTAAAAATTTACAGAAAATGTAGATGATTTTTTGAGAAATTATAAAATAGTAAATATGTTTTTACATATAAAAAATAAAAAAAATAAAAAATTTAAATATTTGTGTGTCAAAATTAATAAAAATGTTAACGCAATGTATACACATGATTACAAGTAAAAAACATTTTCTTAAAATTATTTTTCAACGTAGTATTATATATTTTACATTTTTACTGCTACTATTACAATAATAATAAAAATAAATTATTATTATTATGTTGCGTGTGGTGGTAGATTACGTGGGTAGCCGTTCCGAGCAGCTTGGAAATTCTCACTTCATAAATCACTTGCTAATAATTTGCAATTTAAATTCACGTCCACTTGCGCCGCCCGAGAGCCTCATCAATTGTGGTGTAAATAAATGAATGAATGGTTTTAATTATTAAAATAAATTAAAAAAATTCTTATTAAACTTTTTTTAAAAAATAATTTTTATTATTTCAGATAATTTAAATGTATCAATGAGATTTTGAACTCAGACCTTAAGGGAAAGTTTGTGTCCCTTAAAAATTAATAAATAGGAAAATTTTTTAAAAAAATTATTGTTGAAATGTTAAAAAATTTGAAAATGAAATTTTTTTTAGGAAAATTAAATTTCATTTTTAAAAAATTAAAAATATTTTAAATTTTTAACATTTCAATAGTAATTTTTTTAAAAATTTTCTTTTCTATTGATTTTCAGAAACTACAAATGAATGAAAATTTAAAAAGCAAAAAAAGAAAAGTAAAAAGAAAATTAGAAAATGGAAAAAAAATGTAAGAAAGTTTGTGCACGTAATAGAAATTTTAAAAAATTATAAATATTTTATATTTTATTATTTTAAATATAATTTTATATTTTCTGTATAACGACAAACAAGTTTAGCGATAAGATTAGCTGCAAAAATTTTCCTATCCATAATAAATGATAGAAAAGATTTATACTTAGAATGATAAAAAATTTAAAATTTTTCACATTTTTTGAGATATATAAATATCTAAAATTCTAAAAAAAATTTAAAAATATTTCTTTTCTAAGATTTCCAAAAGTCACATATCTCTCTTAAAAAGTTAAATAATAAATCTCTGAAATTATTTTAAAATAATAATTTTCAAAAAACAAACGGAAAAGTGCAACGTGCACTACTATCTTCTATCGATGCTTTGATTGGCGTTGCGATTCAAATTCTTACTCGTGGACGCATTAATTTGTACGTGAGATTTTTTTAAGATTTTACGTCTTTTTAATTTTAATATTCGTAAAAAACAAATTGAACGTAAATGATTTAATTATGATAAATATATTCGGGTCGGATGTCTTTCGAGAGATCCGAATATCACCGTCCTTGATCCTTCCCTATTAATACCGGCAGCGCATTTTATCGCTTACTTTCGTGTGCTTCATCTCTTCCGCTTCTTCCTCTTCCTCTTCCTCTTCCGCCAACGCGCTCGTTCCTCCCGCCTCTCCGTTCGGAAGCCGGCGACCAGCACGCGCAGGAGGTGGCGGCCAGCGGCGATGGCGGCGGACGTGGTACGGAGTCTCGGAAGGTACAAGGAAGAAGGCGAAGGCGACGCGAAGGCTGGGGGTTTGGTCACCAGGGACCTGCTTGGTGTCTGCGCCGCTTCCCGCAACAGGGATCCGGATGTTGAGCTCCATGTCCCTAGTGGCTGGGAGAAGCGGCGCCTCGATCTCATGGTAACTCACCCCATGCTCGTCGAAATTTCCTATTTCGTTTTGGTTTTTTGTGTCGGTTTCGTGGCTACACGGAAAAAAGGGGGGAGGGGGAAAACTGGAAAAGGGTTAGGGTATTTCTTAGAACTGTTAACTTATGAGCAATCAATCCCTTTTCGAGAGGCTGCTGCTGTCGTTCTTCCCAAGGTCTGTGCTTTTTATTCTCCTTTTATTTATTGATATGATAGAATAATGGGATGCACAAGTATTAAATATTTATGTGGTTAAAGTAAGATGATAGAATGAATCAGGTTGCTTTGCATGTTTTCATCGTTACTGTGATATCTTACTATTAATATTGAAAGTTATATTGAGTTGAAATTTGAAGTGATAAAATAAATAGAGTTAATTTTGTATGTTAATTATTGTATTAAAAATTTATATGTTAACAATTGTATGATAATGTAAGAATTTATAATATATAGCATTAGAAATATATAACATTCTTGGTAAGTTAACAAAAAAATTTGTTAAAAAAATTGTTTTGTATGTTAACATTTTATTTTAAAATTTATATTAAAATATATAAATAATAAATTATATAATTTTTAAAAAATTGTAAACTTCATTTTATTTAATTTTACCGAAACACATTTTTCTTTTCCATATCTATCCCTAACCACAGTTTCAATTTACCGTGTTTTGGAATAGACTGGTGAAGTGTCCGGCCAACCAACGGCCACCTGCAACGCAGTCAAGCTTCAAGATCTCAACATTCCACCACTATTGCCCGCTTTCACATCACCACCCAACCTCGACCTGAAGCTCTTCTTCCCGCCATCCTCCTCTACCTCCGCCGCCACCACCACCACCTTCCACCATAGCGTCTGCACGCTCGACAAGGTCAAGTCTGCCCTGGAACGGGCCGCCGTGATTAACAAACCACCGCACATCAAACCTGAGCGCTCCCTCTCACCCGCTTCCTCTTCCCTCGCGACCACCAACAGCAAAAGAGCCGGAGGAAGCCAAGGAGAGGAGGAGGTGGAAGAGCCAAGATCGTCGGTGCTGGAAGGGTCGGAAATGGGAGAACCAGCGCTGCTGATGGCCGCCGGCTGTCCCTGCTGCCTCTCCTATGTGCTTGTGTCCAGGGACAATCCCATATGCCCAAGATGTTGCTCTGGCGTTCCTTTCCCTGCCAAGAAGAAGCCAAGAATTGAGCTTGACCTCAACTCTAATACCATGGTTGGCGCCCCTCCTGCCATTACTGCAGATGTGCTCCTCTGATCACACTGCCATTTCCTGGTGCGCGCTGAGTTACCAACTTATGGACCAAATCATACTCAAAACCTGTTGTTGGGTCTTCCGTTTCAAATATTCCCCTTGTAAATGATCAGTTTTTAACCGCAAGAAGGTTTTTTCATCTATACACATTCCATCTTTTTTTCTTGTGTAGGTTTCAGTACTTTTATGCGTGTACTTTATCAAAAATTTCATTTATATATAGTTAATAGCTTGATAAGAATTCTAAGTTGTTGGCTTGGTTAAGACCTTGTCATTAAACACTTCTCACTAGTCCTCATCGGATCATTGTATCTGCATACTCCTACTGGTTTCAGAAAATAGAATGGATTGCTTGTTAAATTGTTTGACAACAATCCATCTTGTATGAGATATGATTTTTTTTTAATGTATAAATCAAGTGTGGTTTATCTTATGAAGAAATGACAAGTGCTTTGATTTTGTCTATCAAATGTATGAATGTGGCTTATTAATAAATCATACTTTATGTTTGTGTGTGGAATCCAATGCATGGATGGACTCAAGATGTTTCCCAATAAAATGTTGTCTGACTGACTGCTGTTGGCTTGGTTTGGGATTTTGAGATTTTACCGACAGGCATGACCTAGTTGATCTTTAAAATTTGAATATGAATATTACTGTCATAGAAGATATCTTCAAGTTCTTTCAATGAGGATAATAATATTTTCTTCTGGATTTACATCCACATGTACTGTCATTAACACACCAAAATATTTTGGTGTTTTTTTAAATTCTTAAAGGGTTGCAGGACATCAGATCATTAAATGGAGATGGACGAAAAGAGATGTCAGATTTTTTTGTTTTGTTGGAATGAATGAAACTTCCCCTTGTGAGGCAAAGAACAGGTGTCAGATTTGAATATTTATAGATGCAATAAGTTGACTGAGGATGATGGATTATAATCCCATGGTTGTTGTGGCTTGGGATTTTATTTTTTCAAAAGAATATTTTTATCTATTTATAAAGCAAAAACCCAAATAAAACAAAAGGATTACATCACAAGAAAATACAAAACCTACGCAAAAAAATTAAAAACAACAATAACACCACAATAAAGAAAAAGCTTAGGCTTCCTTTATTAACGATTTTTTAACTTTAATTTTAACTTTACATAAATTTTCACATTTTATTATCATTATACAAATCTTAATGTACAAGTTTTTCTCATAATTTATTATAAAATTTAACTTTATTTGATTACAGATTCTAACTCTCAATTTTTTACGATATTTAAAATTAAAATACCTTATTATCAAATACATCCTTATACTTTCTTGATATCTTCAATAAAAGTTATCCTTTGAATTCTGCAGACATCATGGATCATCTTCTAGTTGCACCTTCCACCTCCTCCTAAATGCATCTGTTTCTCTGCACATAACAATGAACCAATCAAACAATGCATGAGCTTCAGTCAACAAACGATACCCTGCCGAGCAATAATTACGATAGGCTGTCTACATACTACCATTATGATTCGTAACAATGCCACCACCCACCATTGTGAATCTCAACACATCACACGTCTCCATTTGTATAATTGTATTTAAGCATTGGTGTGGTAACCACGATATCTTCAAGGGTGTATTTATTTGATTTGAGTTAGAAGTAATTTTTCAAGAACGGTGTAAATAAATATCACTTTTTTTGTTATTTTTAAATGCTCCTCATTTCAAGCATAACCCCTCTTTATATATATTTTCTTTTCCATTTGGATGCAGAGGTATCAATCGGATCAAGCCAACTCATGTCGATACAGTCAAAACATTGCCAACAACGTAGATTGATCAACATAACACAAGTTAGTGGACTGTAATTGAACTGACTTTTAAGACTTTTATGTCGACACAACACAACATGACTGCACGATACGACACAACATGACATAAATTTGGATGACATAAATAACACAATTCAAGTCATTCTTCACGTACAATATTTCTAGAAGTGAAATAAATTCTTTTAACATTATCAATCATCAATATCTATGAAATAAATATTCAAATATGAATACCTTTGATATGATAGATTGATGAAAAAAATAAACTTTGATTTTTTCAATTTTATCATATATGGTAAGAAATTTATTAATAATTTCAATATTTTCAGTAACATGTAAGCAAGTTTTCAGTATTAATAGAGTATACTTGATAACAGAATATCAAGATTAAAGAGGGATATACTAGAAGTCTTAATATGTATCAAAGATTGAGAATTTGCTCTATTTCGTAAAAAAAGACTAAATAGTTGGATGAAAGAATTTTCTAATAATTTTAATTTATAAATGTATATTTTCTTTTCTTTTTCTTAAATTGTAATAATGTAAATGTAATTTTATGTTAATTAGTTATTATTTATGTAATGTAATTTTTTAAGATTTTTTTAATTATTTGTAAGTCAAATTCGTACATTTCGTAAAAAAATAACATTTGTACTTTTTTCATAAATATAATGATTTTTTAAAAGTTGTATAAATTATACATGGTTTGCAATCTCATGTTAGATGATTCATATTAAACTTATTTTAATTATATAAATATATAATACTAATATTATATTAATTATTTAATAAAATAAAAAATAAAATTAGGTCGATACGATTTGACACAACTTAGCATGATTCAATTGGGTTGTGCCTGAGCCTAAAAAAATCATGCAAGACACAATACAACATAGCATGGCACAAATAATGTCAGGTCGCGAAAGAATTGGATGCTGACATGATCCGATTGACATCTTTATTTGGAAGAGTTACCCTTCTTCTACGTTGTTTTAGAATATTTAAATATTTTTTAATAATTAGAGAAACACATCTTCAATGGTTTTAGAATATTTAAATAAATAAATATTTATTTAAATATAAAATTATAAAATTGAAAGTGGGTAAATATTTTAATGCATTTTTATAAAGATTTTTTATAAAAGAAACTCTTCAAATACTATTACAAATATTGTTGATAAAAAAGATCAGTTAAAGATAAAATGAAAACTTTAAAAAAATTACTATTTCAACAAACAAATGTGCCTTAATGTTGTATTTCTTTGCACTAACTTTTACCTTTAGACAACTTAAAATAATTTTTGTAAAAATTTAAATAAGATCTTGATCTTGTTTGTTAATAAAGTTTCAATTTTAACTTTAACTTTAATAATCATAGAGAACTAGAATTAAAAATAATTTCACAAATGATATTAGAATTACGTAATAAATTATAAAGTAAAAATTTATATATAAAAGTTTACGTGATGATAATAATAGGAAAGAATTTGTGTAAAATTAAAATAAAAGCTAGATCAAATAAATAAGACAAGTTTATTTTATTTTAAAATAACTCATATACAGTTCATCACATCTTATTATTTCTGCAGCAACTCGTAGCTTTTGGTGTATTTACTATTTAAAGTTTATTTTTTTCAGAAGCATTGCTTTCACGCAAACGACGAAACTCACCTTGGCTGTGCATGCTGTTTGTATACATATATACACACGGAAAATGATATTTTAGTGGTATTACTAGAATATTATCTTTAATAGTGAGTTTTGTATCAAAAACTTTTCTTCAAATGATTGTAATTTTCTCTACGTATCACTGAAATTTCCTCTCCAAACAACAAAAAATTCCTCTGCACCATCAAAATTTCCTCTACACACTGCATAAACTTCCTTTACACCACTGAAATTTCCTCCAAACACCATTGGAACTTCTCTTGCAATACTGAAATTTCGTCAGAATCGTCGGAATCTCCTTTCTGAACTATTAAAATTTTCTCTAAATACCACTAAAACTTCCTTTACACAAACAAAATTTCCTCTACATACCACCTAAATTTCTTCTATACCATCAAAATTTTTTCCAAATACCACCAGAACTTCCTTTGATAAACTCACACCACTGGAAAAATTTTCTAATGGTGTCACCAAAAAATCAACTCTCTCTCTCTATATGTGTTGTATGTATATGTGCTATTAATCAAGTTTATATGTTTAAGTTGAAATTATTTGAACTTATTTTTGATTTATATTGTTAAGTTAGCAGAAGATGAAGAGGTAATGTAAAATTAATGATCGGACGGAATTAGAACCAAAAGAATAATTAGAAGTTTTACAATTTTTGTTATTATCGAAAGAAAAAGAACAACGCACATCTACCAAGACATCTACCAATTTTTTAAATTTCAATCATCAATCTACGTAATAACATCAATAGTTAGAAATACAAGTAAACTTATACAATCGTACAAGAAACATATCAAACTGAATTATCAATATGCATTACACCATCGTGAAACTTATATTTGTACCTATATTTACTTCAACGTTATATATAACAACACTAATGCATGTTTTAATAAACTAATCTATATGTAATACTACACTTTCAAAGTTTACAGTGACAAGACTTTTCTTTAATAAAATATACAATTATTTATTTTTTTTGGGTAAAGTTTTTAGTTGTAACGACAATAAATTATATTTTTTAATAAACGATTTGTATAATCTTAACATTACATATTTATTTGATAACGAACACGTATAAATTTAAATAATTTAAAAAAAAATAATTATTATTTGATGTAATTATATAATTTAATTTTTCATGTACAAAATATTTTAAAAATAAATAGTAAAAATAAACTTCTATTGAGTATGATTTTATTACGTTAAAATTACGTCACTATTAATTTAAATAAATATAATTCAACTTAAAAAAAATCTATTTTCAACAAAAATTTACTACAATGCAACTTTAACTCCAATTTTAGTTAAAAAAACTTCAAACAAACGTTACCTTAAAACTTCTGCAAAATTCTTCCGCTCGATTTTGACCTTCTATTAACAAATGTATTTTGACATATATATTTTTAAATTTTAACATTTAAAATATCCTTTATAATAAAAAATTTATTTATAAAAATAAAATATCATCATTAATAGTAAACAACTCGTTAAAATTTAATAACATCATTTTTTTAATAAAAAAAAAATCTTCAAAGGTAAAATTAAAACTTTCTAAGAAGTATTACTTTAACAAACAAACATCACTCAAACTATAACTTCTCATTTCCAACATTACTCCTTTAAGATACAATTACAGTACCACTTTAACTTTTGGAACATAACTCAAAAAATGAAATAAACGCACTCTAAAGATGTGTTTGGTAACAAAGTCTTTTAATTTCAAACACGAAGGAGAATTGAATGTTGAGTTTCGTTATCAAATAAAGTTAAATTTTATGATGAATTATGAAATAAAAACTTATACATTAAGATTTATGCATATAATGATATGTAAGAGTTTATATAAAACTAAAGTTAAAATTAAAAAATTGTTATCAAACAAAACCTAAGTATCATCGCAATTGACAAGCCTAGAAGAGTTCTCCAAAATAGTGACCCACTTGTTACCCTCCATGTCTCAGCATCTATCCACAATAAACCCTTTGTGCTTGGAAAATGAAATGACGAAAATTTTGTTGATGCACTCATATCATGGAAAATTTCTCTATGGCCACCTCTCCTTTGTTTATGTATATTATTACATATATAAACACTCATATCACATAAATTTTCCTCATTTTTCCGTCAACTACACAAACACTTAAAAAGCATTAATGTGCACAAACACTAGAAAAATGAATTCTAAGAATTAATTTTCTGCATTTTTTCTAAAAACTATATTCTAGATTTGCCCAAATTTTCTGGAAAACATTTTTTGAATGCAAAAATAGGCCCATAGAGTAAAAACTTATGTTGTGGTCAAACATGATCGATCTCACAACTTACATAGGCATGTTTGATAAATCCAAATCTTCAACCATTGTAGTCTGTCAATTCTAATGAAGAAAACCCTCAATCTCAAGAGAGCACCTATTAATTTTTTCAGTGCAATGTTCTAATTTTATCAGATGTCTTTCTTGTTCATTTAATTTTTTAAACTAGAATATGATTATATTTAATTAATAGTAAAAAGAGGTCTATAAGTACTTATAGAAGTATCTTCTAAAAGTATCAAGTAAACCGATGAGATCATTACTTAACCTAATACTTTTATTAGGTAAACCAATGAGATCATCGGGTAAACTAATGAGATCATTGGGTAAATCCAATACTCAAACCAATTTACCTAATACTTACAAAAAAGGCTTCTATAAGTACCTATAGATTTCGTGGACTTTTAATTAATTTATAGCTAGTATACTTGATATTACATGAAATTGTCAACTTAACTCAGCATGCTAATAGACTTATAGGATTTAAGAGAATTCCTTATCCTAGTGGCATGGCATAGAATATGATGTTTTTTATTT
Organism: Amphibolis antarctica; assembly: GCA_024699675.1. Taxonomy (NCBI): domain Eukaryota; kingdom Viridiplantae; phylum Streptophyta; class Magnoliopsida; order Alismatales; family Cymodoceaceae; genus Amphibolis; species Amphibolis antarctica. The sequence goes on along the minus strand of JAMKPZ010015631.1, from coordinate 27,509 downwards.
ATTATGTGAGAGACAGTTATTAATAGTACTTTTAGCAATACTTCTAATAACAATGCAATAATATCTAGGTTTAAGAGTAGATCTACCAAATGATTTTGGATTATTTCATTATAGTTCAGAAATGAAATAAATACTTTTAAATATAATAAAATATAATAGTGTTAGATTTTTTATAGTCTGGAGTTTGAGAAACAAACAAGGCCTTCATCTCCAGATCAAAGTAAGGACTGTAAAGTATGATAATGTACAACGAAAAGAAAGTAATAATCGCCAAACCTCTTCGAGTAATAAGTTTACTCGACGGCCGAAAGGGCAGCCTTGATATCTTGTAACCTAAGAGTTACCGCTCTCTTGTGAGCTTCCAGACCTTCCACTTCAGCCATCTTTGCAACGTGAGGCCCCAAATTTCTCAGACCCTCCTCCGTCAGTGACTGTACGGTCATGTATTTGAGGAACGAATCGAGCGAAACCCCGCCGTACATCCTCGCATATCCGTAAGTCGGAAGCACATGGTTCGTGCCGCTCGCATAATCACCGACACTCTCAGGGCTCCATTGCCCCATGAATACAGAGCCTGCAGGGTCACAAGATGGGCAACATGCATCACTTTGTTCACAAACTCTACCGCCTACTTGCATCATTACTTTAACAAATTTTCATGGCATGATAATGATATGATATTTTTAGCAATGGAAGAAATGACGGTACCTGCGTTCTCAATGAATGGCTCCCATTTCTCAGCATCTTTGACGTTGATGATCAGATGCTCTGGCGCATACATATTCGAAAATGAAAGGGCCTGGATGTGTAAAAGGTAGTGAATGCCCATGCTATATATTAAGGATTAATGACATTGGAAGTATATCGAGAAAATAAATTTACACAAAAAAAAAATTATCCATGTACACTACTCGCTCATGTCTTGTTAAAGATAAAAATGGAAAATAGTGAAGTTCTTTTGCCGATTTATTCCCAAATCCACTGGAAGTTTTACCAACTCACCTATCGCAAAAAACTTCACATTAAGACGTAAAGCTTGTTTATTCTTTTTGTTTTTCCCTCCCAAGTTCCCATTCTATATATATATTACAATTATAAATAATAATAAAAATCACTTTTAAAATCACAAGAATTTGTTTCTCATTAGATCCTCAACAAATGTCCCCTATTTTCATTTTTTTCCTTCCATATGTTTATTTTAAATTACTTCAGAAATACACGTTAATAATATTTTTGGGTTGTTAGCTCAATATATTCATTACAATCTATTACTTTTTGAAATCCCTTCTAATTTTATAGTTGCTTCAAAATCCCCTCAAAAGAAGTTTTGTAATGTCGTTCATCATCAAATGAAATGGAGGGTACACATTATTTATTATCTTATGGATGGTGTAGAAATAATGAGCAAAAAATAAAGGCATTGGCATAACAAGTGGCTTTAACAATGGCCTTTGAAATAGAAAACCCTATTTTCAAAAACAATTAGCACGAAGTATTCAATGTGCCTTCCACAACTCTATTCTTAACTGGATTTTATTTGTCACATGTACTCGTGTGTTTTTTTTAAATAATAAAATGTATAAGACCGTTAGTGTGCTAGCCCATGCATATAAATACTTTGTGTAAATCATTCGATAGGTTCTTTAGAGACAAATATGTAAGTGTGCAATTTCTCTACGTGCAAATAAAAATCTTTTTTCCTCATCCATTGGGATGGACCATGTAAGGAGTCGGGCAGCAACTCAATCAACAATGCAAGATCAAGTTTACATGCATGTCACGATACATTGATGTTCTGACGAGCGACATAGTCCCTTTAGACATATGCCAACTTGTGTTGGGGAGTCCGGACTTGTGACTCTGAGATAGATGCATGTTACTACAAGCACAAAAGTACGAGTTGGAGAAAGATGGGAGGAGATACCAAATTTCTCGTCAAGCATCAAGGCATTTTGGTCATGTCGAGCTAACATGCCTTGCATATATCTCATTCATTTCTTCTTATTGAGATATAGAAGATGTCAAATTCTGGGACACAAGTCTGTAGCTACACGTCGTATGGGACAATATGCCAAAAGAGCTATCAACAGTTATTTCTAGATTTTCTAAGGCATTGTTCACTAACTCCACTCTCATACTTTGAAAAAGGAAAAAAATGATTTTTAAGTGAACGATTTTGAGATGAGAAGAGAGAGAGAGAGTAATTTTGATGATGGAAGAAGTAAATTAAAGAATATGCATGTCATTATAAAATTGAAAGTATTTCTAAAAATTGGGAATAGGAAAAGTGAATGATACTTAAGTTATTTGGGAAGCTAGAAGGATTACCACCAACTAAGAGTATAGATCATGAAATCTCACTTGTTTCAGAAGCTATTTTGTCAAATCCACCCATGCATCGATACTCAATAATGGAGAATACAAAAGCTTGACATCAAATCCAAGAGTTATTGGAAAAAGGGCATCTTAAAACTGAGCAGTTCATCTTTGATAGTCCTTACTCCTAAGAAGGATAGTAGGTGGCAGATGTGTATAAATTACCGTCCTCTCAACAAAATCAAGGTAAATAATCAATACCCATTACCACATATCAATTATCTACTTATCAACTCCAACCAACCAAGATATTCTCCAAGTTAGATTTGAAGAGCAGATATCATCAAGTCCATGTGAAGGAAGATACATAGAAGACGGCCTTCAAGCCACACCAAGGGCTTTATGAGTGGCAGGTTATGCCATTCAGACTATGCAATGCTCCGGCTATATTCATGTAATTAATGGATGATATGTTGTGGCCTTTTCTGGAGAAGTTTGTTAGTTTATTTAGATGACATCTTAGTATATAGTGACTCTATGTAAGAGCATGTGGGTCACCTAGAGTAGGTTTTTACGGTGTCACATGGCAACTCTGATTTAATTTGAAGTGCAAGTTTAGGAATAGCTCACTTGTGTACTTGGGTTTTATCATTGGTGGAAACAAAGCTCCAGGTGGATTTGATAAAGGTGAAGGCTATCCGCAAGTGGCATTATCCAAAGAATGTCACAAAAACATGAAGTTTCTTAGGGGTGTCAATATCTCTAGAAGTTCATCTAGAATTTTTCAATTATTCTAGCCCCTCTTCATGCCCCACCAAGGCATACAATAGGTTCCTCTAAATAGAGAGTAGAAAGACTTTTGAAGCCTTAAAAGAGAATATTTGTACAACATTGATGTTAACCCTACTTAATCTTCAACAAGCATTTGAAGTAGAGGCTGATGTGTCAAACCATGTTGTAAGAGCAATGTTATTACAAGATGGATGACCAATAGCATATAATTTAGAGTCACTTCAAGGAGCTCAACTCAATTATCTTACATACAATAAGGAGTTGGCACTACACCAAGTAATGAAGCACTATAGTGTTATCTTCTTGGGAAGGAAGTTGTGGGAGAATCAAAGTTTTGTGTATCTTCTTCCATAGGAATACTACAGGGATAGATATATGAGGGTAGACATAACGGGTAAATGAATACTCGTTTATCACACTCCCCTCCAAGCTGAAGTACATATATTTTTCATACCCAACTTGTTACAAATATAACTGAACACATTATGACTCAACACCTTAGTAAGAATGTCAGCAAGCTCTTCTGAAGAGGGGTATATGAAGTGCAAACAATTCCCTTGACCACCAAATCACGAATGTAGTGACAATCAATCTCGATGTGCTTAGTACGTTCATGGAATGTTTCATTTTTAGCAATGTAAATAGTGGCCTGATTGTCACAATACATGAGCATAGGTTCTTGAACAACCACTCCAAACTCCTTTAGTAAGGATCTAAGCCACACCATCTCACAACCAATTTCTTTTATAGAGCGATACTCAACTTCAACACTAGATACAGAAACAACATTTTGCTTTTTGCTCTGCCAAGTAATAAGTTTCCCTCCAACATACTGAGATAACTTGAAGTAGACTTTCCTGTCTCTTCTGTCTCCTGCAAAACTTGAATCAAAAAAGGCTTCAACTCTCAAGTGCCCATTCACCTGATATAGGAGACCCTTGCAAGGAGTGCCTTTGATGTAAGCAAGGACTCTCTGAGCACCCACCCAGTGAACTTGTCTGGGCTTGTGCATGAATTGGCTTAGCAACCCCACAAAGTATGCAATGTCAGGCCTAGTGACAGTACGATAAATGAGTTTCCCAACAAGTCTCCGATACTGATTAGGATCGGTTAACATTTTAGATGTCTCATCCCAAAACTGTGGTTGTTGCTCAATAGGAGTATCTTCAGATTTGCAACCTAGATAGCCTGTTTCCATCAAAAGGTCTAACGCATATTTGTGTTGAGACAACTACCTAATCCTTAAAATAGGCAAACTCAACTCCAAGGAAATACCCTAGTCACCCGAGATCCTTAGTCTGGAATACTTTAGCAAGATGCCCCTTGATGATAGCTAAACCCTTAGTATCACTCCCTGTAAGAAGAATGTCATCAACATACATAGCTAAAATCACAAACCCTCAAGCAAATTGTCATATGAAAATAGAGTGATCTACTGTACACCGTTTGAAACTTCCACTAAACATGACTTGACTGAATTTGTCAAACCAGGCCCGTGAACTCTTCTTTAGACCATAAATGGCTTTTTTGAGCTTACAAACCTACTGCTCCCCCTAAACTACATAGCCTAGTGGTTGGTCCATATAAACCTCTTCTGATAGATCTCCATAAAGAAAAGCATTTTTCACATCAAGCTGATACAATTGCCATCGTTGATTGATGGCAAGGGAAAGCAACACCCAGATAGAGTTAAGACGAGCCACAAGAGAGAACGTCTCTTCATAGTCAATCTCATACTCTTAAGTGAACCCCCTGGCAACCAAGCAAGCTTTATATCTATCAATTGAGCCATCTAATTTGTATTTGATCGTGAACACCCACTTGCAAGAGACTACATTGGCATCTGCAGGATAGGAGACTAATTCCCATGTACCACGTGACCGCAAGGCATCCATTTCAACATCCATAACTTCCTTCCAATGCAGTAGCTGTAAAGCCTCCTGATATGTTCCTGGAATAGACTCAGATGACATAGCTAAAGCAAAGGTACGATAGGAAGAGCTTAAAGATCATAGGATACAAAATGAGCAATAAGATGTTGGGTGCAAGTTCTTTTACCTTTTTAGAGAGCTATAGGTAGGTCATCAATGTTAGTAGTGGATGTGGGGAGTTGTTCAATTGTCTCAAGTGGCATGGAAGGATCTACATTAGGAGAGTCGACTGGTGGAGCCTGAGATGTTACTGGAGGATGTCTTCGCCTATGATACAGCTGCAAGGGACGAGCAAAGACCTAACTATCATCTCCATCTAAGCTCTCACCAGGAGCGCTATCATTATCACCATCAAGATTTCCATCATCAACACCACCCGCATTAAAGTTACCCCCTTGATCTATACCAAAAGAATTAGTACAAATAGAGAATGTTGGGGACGCTAATTGAAGAGTCAAGAGTAGTAGAAGACTTAGAGAAATAAGGTTGATCCTCAAAAAATGTGACATCAGCTGAAGTATGGTATCATTTGGTTGGAGGATGATAGCATCTATACCCTTTCCAAGCTCTAGGATAACACAAACACAATTGATAGCCCGAGCATCAAGTTTGTCCATCCCAAGCCTAAGATCCTGAACATAGGCCACACATCCAAAAATATGAGGTGTTAACAGGAACAATTCTTGATTAAGATAAAGGCAACAAAGAGGAACTTCTCTACCAAGGGGAGTAGAGGGCATCAAATTTATAAGATAAGCAGCAGTAAGAATAGTATCAGACCACAAGTATTTTGGAACATGCATTTGCATCAGAAGAGTTCTAGTGATATCCAATAGATGATGTTTTCGCTCAACAACCTCATTTTATTAAGAGATGTGAGGACAAGTAATTTGATGAATAGTTCCCTAAGAGGCACAAAAGTTTTGAAAGGAAGTTCCAATAAATTCCAAAGCATTATCAATATGTAGATATTTTGGAGTAACAGAAAAATGAGTCTTGATTTCAATAAAAAAGTTTTTAACAATAGTCAACATTTTGATGATCCTTTAAGAGGTACAGCTAACAAATTTTAGAATAGTCATCAACAAAAACAATATAATAACGATAACCATTGACAAATGTGACACGACTTAGTCCTTAGACATCACAATGAACAAGATCAAACATAGAACGACTAGAGGCAAGATGCACACGAGAAAAAGTAGACCTACTATATTTTCCTAGTTGACACAACTCACACCTGAAATCAGAAATAGGCACCCACAGAACAGCTTGCCTAAGCTTCTGATAGACAGATGGCCAAGACAATAGTGCCATAAAAGAGACGACTTAGCAGTAAATGATAGCAAGGTTGTTGCAAAAGCTTCTGAATAAACAAAAGTGTATCACGAACCAAGACGTACGTTCCAAAGCTTCTCTTACAACCCAAACTAATTCTCCTCCCCGTTCGCAAATCCTAAAAGGTATACTGAAATGGAAAGAAGGTCACAAAGTAGGATAATTGAAGAGCAATAGCACTAATGGATAGTAAATTTACTAAAAGCTCAGGAACATAAAGTGTTTGCTTAAGTCGAATTCTGGAGGTGGCATGAACAATCCCTCTACCAGAAATCCAACAGGAGTGGTCATCAGCAATGATAACACAATGAAGGTTGGGAAGTTGTTGAAGGCGAAAGAAAATAGTAGAGCAACTTGTCATATACTATGATGCACCAGAATCAACTATCCAGGAATTATCTCCCCTAGCTACCATAATCTTTTCCATACCTAAAGTGGAAGCCAAAGCAACCGTGGCAGAGGAGTCAAAAGCCTGTAACTGCATGAACCTCTCATACTCTACTTGCAAAATAGTCACAGTCGAAGGGGATGATATTGAAGAAGATGGCCTTGGAATAGAGACTGTCGACTCAGTGGCAACTCATGCCCAAACAGGCTTTCCAAACTTCTCCCAACATTTTTCTGACCTGTGATTTATCTTTTCACAATGAGTGCAAGGGACTCTACGCCTTCCAATTCCAAGTTCAAAACGACCTCCCTTTTTGTCGATTTGCCCTTTCACAGATAATGTCGAGGCCTCTTGAGTGCCATATGTACTAACTTGGACACCCTTACGACATGAGCAAAAGCAATGCCCAAATCAGGTGTGGTGTCACCACCTAGCAATTGTCCGTAGACTTGTGAGGCTAAATCAGAAGGCAAGCCAGACAAAAAAGCAACAACTTGCAAGTCATTCTTGTATTAGCACAAGGTAATGGGATCAATAGTAGGAGGCTAATAAACATCTAGCTCCTCAAACAATGAGCGCATATGTCCAAAGTACTCCTGAACGGGCTAATCTGCCATGTGCAATGTGAAAATCTGCTCATAAATTTCATGCACGTAAAAAATTCTTCTCTTTAGTATACATCTGCTTCAAGGTATCTCATATCATCTTAGTAGAGTGTAACATTATGACACCTCTAGCAATGTTTAGCTCCATACTATTTTCCAACTAAGTGACCATAGTGGAGTCATCTGCAAACCAATCTTCATAACATGCATCTTTAATGTCAGGTGGAGGATGAAGCAGGTGTCGGCTCTTCCTTTGCGTAGCCGCAAAAGTGAAAAAAACTTTTAGACCACATGAGGTAATTTTTATCATTAAGTTTTACTACAGTCCCAACAAGTTGACATATGACAGATTCTTTTTGCACCATTAGTGAGAAGGGGAGAAATCACATTATTCACAAGGAAAAAAAAACATTATTCACATGAGCCCCACCACCAACAACCTCTAATCTCGGATGACTACACAGCCGCAACCAACAACGGTCCACGCAACTACGACTTGAGCTCCAAGCTCGAACAGAAAGGACGGGATTCAACAGCCACCTCTGCAAGGTGCAATCATCTACGACTGCAAATCATGGATATTTGCATTGTACGTGCCTACAACGTTGGCGCATCTGCCTATCGACACCCTAGCAGTGGATGCCAACAGCAACTAACGTGGAACACAGAGAGAGAGAGAGAAGGAGACCATGCAACAACCAACGACGTGGGAGCCCAACGATCGATGACACAGGAGAAAAAGAACAACCTCGACGACCAACGACACAGGAGTGAAGGAACGACCTCGACAACCATGCAAGCACTCGACGACGCTACCGACAACGAAGGAACAATAGTTTTCCTTTGATACCATGTGAGAGAATCAAAGTTGTGTGTATCTTCTTCCATAGGAATGCTTCAAGGATAGATATATGAGGGTAGACATAACGGGTAAATGGATACCCATTTATCACAGAAACAATGATCCATACTAATCATCTTTCATTGCAATTCTTATAAACACAAAGCAAGTTACAAGCAGCACAACATTTGAAATGAATGTCATATCTACAGCAATTTTTGGTCATCCAATACAAGCAAGGAGAAAGCAATAAGATCATGAATTTCTTGTCATGACCTACAAGTACCCTTTGTAGTGTGATGCAGTGAAAGACCTTTCCTCGAGAGGAGTTTAAAGGCTACTATTGGGTGGATCTAAATTTCTAACAATATTGGAACGATGTGGAGATGTGTGCTACCATGGTATACCATCTTTCCAAGGGATTGTAATAGAGAGGACAAAGCTACGTGTGCCACATGCTGGGGATTGGTTGTGTTGGATGTAAAAGGATCATTCAACAAAAGTTGTGGAGCACTTTGGAGTGAACAAGACGATTCACAACTAGGTGAAGTATGTGTACTAGCCATGGTGACATGCAAATGTGGCTAAGCTTGTACAACGTTGTGTGTGGCGTAGCTAAGCAACCAAAAGTCAGGTTTGTATCATCCCCTTCTGATACCTTGTCGTCCATGGGAGAGTCTCCTTGGATTTTGTGGACAATTTACCAAAAACACAATAGGGTAATAATTATTTATTTGTGATTGTGGATCGATTTTCAAAGATGGTGACATTGGTTCCATAGACAAAGTACTACAAGTACCGAAGTAGTCTAATTATATTTTCGACATGTGTGGGTGAATTTCAATCTACTGTCTTCTTTTATTTCAAACTGAGACTAGATTTTTGGGCTCATTTTGAAACTCTTTGGGGACTTATGGATGCTAAACTCAAGAGTACTTTATATCATTTACAAACAGAAAAGCAAACAAAAGTTGTCAACCAGACAATGGTTCATTTCCAACGTGGTTACCATGCAAGGCATCCAAAGATGTAGGATGAAAGTGTGTCGTATATCTAGTTTACCTTTAATTGGGCATTTCATGAGTTCGCCAACAAGACACCATATGAAGGGACGTTGGGATTTATACTTGCTAATTTGTTGAATCTGGAGTTTACACTGGAAGGAGACGAATCAACACAAGGAGATTCTGAGGTGGTTCGAGCACACAAGTTCATCAAATACATTCGAGTCATGCACTTTAAATTAAAGAAAACTAAAAAGAAGTACAAGGGAAGGCACGATAAGTACCACCAACCAGCTACATTTTCCGAAGGCAATTTGGTGTGGTTGCATTTGGGCAAGTAGAGATTAAAAGATGTGTATCATAAACTCAAGCCTTTTAAAATTTTACATCGGTGACAATGTATGCCAGTTAAAGTTGCCAACCTATATGTCTATCTATTCAGTGGTGAATGTGGGAGACCTAAAAGTTATCTCTCTCTCTCTTGACCAATCAAACGCAAGAGCTTTTTGCCTTTTTCCCAACACATGTGAAAAGGGGAATTCATGGTGGAGACTGTACAAATGATTGGATTTTATGTGTTACATGTACTCTATGTTATTTTCAAATAATAAAATGCATGAGACTGTTAGTGTATTAGCCCATGCATATAAATACTTCGTGTGAGGCAAAGCTATAAGGATTTGCAAGTGTGTAATTTCCATTTATGTGAATAAAAATCTTTCTCTCTCTTCTTCCAAGTGTGTTATTCCTTTTATTGTGACATAAAGTTAGCTTGAGAGTTTCCACACTGTTGTAGTGGGATTACAGCTTGAATTGTTGTTATATTTAGGTAAATTAGCATTGACATACATAAGTTGTAGGATATAATTTATTGTTTGTATTGTTACTTGATAACTTTTACTACATAAAATTTTACCCTTTTTCAAAATCTTGTATTATTTATTAGCCATGCATTAACTCACAGAAATAATCCCGTAATGTGTGACTCACAGATGCTTTTCACTTATCACTGCAGGGTGTAAAGAAAACAGTTTTTTATTTATTTTAGGCACTTTGAACTGCAAGTCATGTTTGAAATTTATTGATCAAACTCAAATTCATAATTTTCCATAGATTCAGTTGAAAAAAAAGTGGTGTCATGAGATCTAACCTCAATCATATCTTGAGCAAACACAGTAAAGCTATGGCCCAGTGCTTTTGACGCATACTCTCCTCTTGGAAGATTAGCACATTGCTTGTTTATTTCTGTTTCAATGACCTTAAGATCAACACCATCCCCAGCAATTACTAGAACCACTTGACTATCTGGGCCATGTTCTGCCTGGACCGTCAGTGAGTGTATCATATAAATGAACATCATTCAAAGCTCTAAACCATCCAAATATATCATGCTCACTGAAGAAAACGGAATGGATCCTTTAAGGATACTGAAAGTAAAATTAGCAAATCTGCCGCAATGCCCTGGTGGTAATGAGCATACACAAAAAATTGCTTGACTAATAAGTAGCCTAATACCATTCAAGTGAATGACTGGCTCTTGTCATCAAATTTCAAATAGTTAAATATGTTGTCAGCATACCTAACAGAACATTATTAAATATTATAAGGTAAAGTAATGACGAACCTGGGAAAGTAGATCTGCAGCAATATGGACGGGGTTTGCATATTTGTCAGCTATTACCAATACCTCTGAGGGGCCTGCAGGCATGTCAATAGAAATCATTGCCTCACTATTCTGCATATGGAACAATAATAGTCAATAAAAGTAATTGAAATCTGCACCATGAAAAATATAAGAGTAAAAGATGAATTTCATACTTGGAGAATCATTTTTGCTGCAGTGACATACTGATTTCCAGGTCCAAATATTTTTTCAACCTAAAAAATAACAATATTGGCATGCAGTTGAACGATTAAAAAAATACAAAAATGTGCATTTAATGTCTCTTTCAAAGGAGACGAATATGCTAGATCAATACATATATAAATGAATTACTTTCCCGAAAAATTACATATATACGAATTCATACTCTACTATTAAAAAGTTATGTAAATTGCATGTAAGAACGTCTTATATTGGAAAATAGTGTCATATGGATTAATTAAAAGATGAATGAGTAAATAGAGAAAAAAATTTCCCAATTCATAACCAATTGATTTTGAAGTGGATATCCACATTTCAATATGGTATCAAAATAGAAAGTCCTACTAAGTCCACACGTCTACCCAAAAAAAACGTGTAGCATATAAAAGGCCACAAGTGAAGAGGTGTTGAAAAATATAGTCTCATATGGACTAAATAAAAAATAAAGAATGAGTTAATATAGAAAAGTACCTCTCTATTCATAGTCGATTGGTTTTGAATTGGATGTTCACATTTCAACATTTTAGGCTTCATTTAAGTTGAAAATAGTCATATATCAACAAAATTCAACTGAGTAGTTGAAGAGATTTTTCAAACTATGTTATAAGCAGAGTTGACATCGATACAAGCGATGTGGGACTATCCATCCCAACACTCTCCCGCATGCATGGCTCAGTTAGGATAGGCCTACGCATATCTTACGGATAGAGTGCACAATCTATCTCTGATACTAAGTTGAAAGTGATCTTATATATTAACAAAACTTAGCTAAATAATTGAAAGGGTTTTCCATACTATATTATAAGCAGGACTGACATCAATACAAGCAATGTCGGACTATCCTTCCCAACAATTTGAAAACACTCCTAAATGTAAAAATCACTCCCAACATCATGATAATGTTGGCAGATTCCTGAGACAACTTTTTCATATTAACCTTATCATGACATCCAATCTCATCAACTTTAAAAAATACAATTTCAACATTAACATCACTTATTTAAATATTAAAAAACATCAATTCCCATGACCCATCTTTTCAAGCCACATAAGAGTCGAAAATGCAAAAATCACATTTGAAAAGAAAAGTTGAAAAAATCACTTTTTACTGCATTTAGAGTTAAAGAAGCTATTCTCAAATGCACCTTTAGTTTTTTTAAAATTTTTGTTGAATAATGTAAATGTAAATTACACAATATGTAGAGTTTATAGAACAAATATTAAAATTAAAGAAAGCAATTTAAGGAGCATATATTAAATGCAGATATTGAATATTATAGATTTAATTTTAAATATCAAAAGTAATTCAATTTGGTAGTTGATTGACTTGATACATTGGTTACTAAGCATTTCTGTGCAAGTTCAAACCCCTCCTCAAACAAGAGAAATGTTTTTGCATAATTTAACTATGATTTTAGGGAAGAATTTTGTCCACTAATATAAAAGACAATTGCATGAGTACCCTACCCACAAAACCAAGCAACTAATGTTTCTGAGCAATGACCCAATCTTGCCCATTCAAAAAAGCACATTTTTCTTCTACTTGATCCGATCTTGGAAAAATACACCACAATAATAGTAGTATGTATATGTCATGCAACAGAAATTGTAGAGACTAAGACTAAGCAAGCCATTCATTGCCTTGGAAATGTCAAAATCAAGTACCTTTGGGCAAGATGCAGTACCCCAAGACATTGCCGAAATAGCCTACATGGTAAGTCCTTTAGTTTCAGAGGCCAAAAGAAGGCTTACACGGTAAGTCTGCAACAGACATCAAAGTAAATTCAAACCTGAGCTCCTCCTGCCTTTAGAATGTGTGTTACTCCAGCCTTTTTGGCACAGTACAATACTTCCTGCAAAACTAGAGCTCAATTTCTGCATGGAAAAGGATTACATACATGTAGTCAGTCTCCTATTTTGCCTCCTAAGTTACCTTACATATCTTACCATCACGGTAAGGAGGAGTTGCTAGAACGATAGTTTTGCACCCAGCTATCTGTGCAGGCTGGCAAAATAATTTCAATGGTATGTACATTCTATAGTGAGACGACTCTCTATTCAATGAAAGAAATATATAATTTAAGAAATTGTACTTGAAATACAACGTACCACTGAAAGCATCAAAGCAGTAGATGGTAGCACTGCAGTTCCCCCAGGAACATAAAGACCTACAGAAGAAATGCACCTAGCCACTCGTTTACATCTAACACCCTGCAAGTGAAAGCTAAAGTCAAAATGAGCTAGAAATTAAATACAACAAAACATAATAACATATAATGCCTACTTTCATGTTCTCTATATTCTTTTCTGGAGTCCGTTGGGCAACATGGAATTCATATATATTGTCATAAGCTACATCAAATGCTTCCTTTACAAGTGGGTCAAGCTGCAAAACAAACATATGTAACAATATATATATATGAGAAAAAAGATAAAAGTTTTTAAAGGTAAAAATATCAATTACAAAATATATGAATAAACCATGCAAGAATTTAACAAAAAATAACATTGGCATGCAAGGTTTTCTTGTAAACTAATAAAGGCAGCTAGTAACAAACCATTCACTCAGGATGTACATAAGCTTTAAGCCCTTTATTTTCTAGATGGCATGGTTTCAATTCATGCTGACTGGGAAGAAAATAAATGGCTATATTAAATAAGCAGAAAACATTTCTAGTGTTTGCTTATTCTTGGCACAGATACTGAGGCTTATCAATCAATCTGTAAACTGCTCTATTAGCTGAAGTTTGAACAATGCTATTACAAGCTGGAAAAACAATCTTGGACAGGTTTGTAGAGCCATGCTGCTTAACTAATAAAAAGGAAAAACAAAAACAGCAGATCCCTAACAGTTATTGCCACTTGATCTATTACTTTCTCTATCCATTTTAGGGATACTTAGGCAGTAGGTACTGGCAGCACGTAGCTTGTAAATTTTCATGTGAAATTACAGAATTGAAGAATGTTGGAATATTTTGTTGTAAAAGACAAATACATTAACAAGATACCACACAAATGACTGCTATAAACAACAATTATATTGTAAGTGTTAAGAAGCACTTTCCTTATTTAGATATATGTTGCCTATTATAGGAAATATGGTTCATTAAGTTATGGGTTGTATTTCCTTATTTGAATATTTCCTTATTTGAATATTTACCAACTTTGTAATCCTCTACTCCTCTATACATTGAGGAGTTTTGTAGATGAATAAACGACTTCTTCTTTTTCTCCATTTAACTTGGTATCAAAGCAATTAGGTTTTTTTTTTCTTTTGCTTTTTGTTTTCCATCTTTTCCACCACCGTCACTGTTCATTGTCATCTTCCGCATCGACCGTCTGTGCTATCGCTCTTCCGCCACCCTTCTCTCTCTCTTCGACGTCACTCCTGCAACATCTGAATGATTAGAATTTTCTAATCCTCTATTCGTTGCCTCGGCGACTTCTATCCTCCGCCATCCTCTATCTATCGGCACATCTGCTACTTGGATGGCATCCTCTTCATCATCTCCCACGCCGGAAGCATAGGTTTCCAAGGTGACACCCACTAGTATGAAGCTTACGGAGTCCACTTATCATTTGTGGGCACCGACGTTCAAGACGTTTGTCGAATCTCAAATGAGGGAGAAACACTTGTATGAAGACCCACCAGATGAAAAGGCTACCTCGTTTGCCACATGGAAAGCCACCGACGCAGCCATTGTATCTTGGATGTTGCAAAGCGTCGATGAATCCATTGCTCGCGGGATCTCTCACATCTGTCCTGCCAAGAAGATGTGGTCGTCGCTTCGCACCACTTACGGGAATGAACATAATATCTCTCAGGTGTGTGAGGTGTATGACCAGTTGATATCCCTTCAGTAAGGCGATGACTCCATCCAAACCCTCTTCGCTCAACTGAGGGGTCTGCTAGAGGAGCTCGAGATTTATCAACCCTGTGCGGTGGATTTAAAAACTCACAAGCAATACAGGGAGGAATTGGGGGTCGCCATGTTCCTAGCAAGTCTCCAACTAGATCTCGCAGCATAACTCCGACGTCAAATCCTTGTTGCCAACCAACTGCCATCCCTTGAATTGACCTTCAACCAAGCTCTGCGGATTTCCACGACGTCACCATCACCTTTCGTTGATGCGTCTGCACTCGTCGCAAGCTCTGCTCCTCAATTGGGTGCCAGTCATTCTAGTGGAACGTGTGGAAGAGGAAGAGGAGAAGGGAAATCAGCCAGCTCATCTCGTTCTCCGTGTGTTCACTGTGGACGCACAAATCATGCATCTGAACGTTGCTGGGAGAAGTTTGGACACCCCTATGCTCCACCGTCCACCGCACACCAAGTCGCCATCGATTCCACTCCTCCAAGCTACACTACCGAACCGCAAATGATCACTATCTCTCAAGATCACTATACTGACCTTATAAGGCTTCGAGAACCACATTCACCAGATGCTTCAGCCAATCATGTCCTTTCCTCTCCCGGATCTGGTAATATTGCTTTTCACACATCCCATCTCAACAATACTTGGATTATAGATTCAGGTGCATCTAACCATGTCTCTAGCAACATCACATTATTTTCCCGTCTTAAATGCTTGTCCAATATTGCTTCTGTTTCAATTGCTAACGGACATCACTGTGTTGTTTCTGGTGAAGGCACTACTCCTGTCACCTCCACTATGTGCCTTGAAAAAGTTCTTTATGTTCCTGATTTTCCTGTAAACTTACTCTCTATCAATGTCATTACTAAACAACTTTATTGCTCATACACCTTCCTTCCTTTTCACTGTACTTTTCAAGATTTGCAAACGGGGAGGAGGATTGGTTTGGGCCATGAACAAGGTCACGACGTTTACATTCTTGCTCAAGATGATATACCTCGCTGTCTAGCGGTTACCACTAGCGACTCTACCCTTCTTTGGCATCGTTGATTAGGGCATTCCTCTCTTCATAAGCTTAAGCTTCAGGATGCCCTTCCTTGGGTTTCTATCACCTCTTTCTCTTGTCCTTGCATTTTGGGTAAACAATTTTGTGCTACCTATCGTAGTCAGGAATTATCTACCTCTCCTTAGTTATTTGATATTGTCCATTGTGATGTTTAGGGACCCTCTAAGGTTGCGACTATAACTGGTTTCGTTATTACATAGTTTTTGTTGATTATTCTCATGTTTCATGGTTGTACTTATTGAAAAATCATCAAAATATTATTGATATTATCTGTATGTTCTTTAATGAAATTCAAACGCAATTTAGCCTTACTCCCAAAAATTTTCGTACTAATAACGCTCTTGAATTTGTTCAATCTGATGTTCATTCCTTTTGTGCCTCTCGTGGCATTCTACATCAAACCACCTGTGCGTATACATCTCAACAAAAAGGTGTGGCCGAACATAAACATCGACATCTCTTAGCTGTGGTTCACACTCTTCTGATTGAGATAAATGTCCCCAAATACCTATGGTCTAATGCTATTACTACCGCCACTTATCTTATTAACCGTATGCCTGCTTCACCTTTGGGTGGTTATGTTCCCCTACGGCGTCTCTACCCCACCAAGAAACTATTTTCTCTCCCACCAAAAGTGTTTGGGTGTACAGCTTTTGTTAAAGATCTCTCCCCTAATTTAGACAAGTTATCTCCCAAGTCCACCAAATGTGTTTTCGTTGGTTATCCTAGAAGTCAAAAAGGATACAATAAGTGTTATCATCCTCCAACTCATCGTTACTTTGTCTCTATGGATGTCATTTTTCAAGAAGATGTTCCTTACTTTTCTTGTCCTACTCCTTCATCCTTGTCCTCTTTGACTCCCTTACCTGTGCCCTTTGAACCTCCTTTGGCATCTCCACCCCTAGAGACCACTCCGCCCCAACCCCCTTTACAGGTATATCATTAACGACGGCATTGTTCCTCAACATCTGCTGACCCCACCTTCTCCTCTGATGCAGATCCGCCCGACCTTGATTTACCTATTGCTCTTCGCAAAGGTAAACGTCCCTCCACCTTACATCCTATTTCTAATTTTGTTTCTTATGCTTCTCTCTCTCCCTCTTATAGACTATTTACTGATGCACTTAATGTTGAATCTATACCTAAGAATTATTGTGATGCGCTTACTCTTCCTTGTTGGAAGAAGGCTATGGATGTTGAAATGTAGGCCTTATAGGATCGAAGTACTTGGGACATCGTTGCTTACCCGTCTGTCACCTCGATGGTTGGCTGTCGATGGGTGTTTACTATCAAGTACAAACCCGATGGCTTGATTAATCGTTACAAGGCTCGACTTGTTGCGTGTAGCTTCACCCAAACCTATAGGCTCGACTATTCTGAAACTTTTTCCCCAGTCGCACGACTCAGCTCTATACACCTTCTTCTCTCTGTGGCAATTCACCACTCCTGGGCGTTGTCTCAACTTGATGTCCGTAATGCATTCCTTTATGGTAACCTTCAGGAGGAAGTTTTGATGGAGCAACCTCCTAGGTATGTTGCTCAAGGGGAGAATCATGTTTGTCGCCTATGGAAAGCTATTTATGGTCTCAAGCAGAGTCCCCAAGCTTGGTTTGCCAAGCTTAGCTCGGTTATGATCACTCATGGGTTTCAAAAATGTGTGGTTGATAGTTCCATCTTTGTCCGCAAAAGGTCAACAAGTTGTACCATTCTAGTTGTATATGTTGATGACATTCTGTTAACCGGAGACGATCAGATCAGTATTCAAGAAACAAAGCAATTTTTGGCAACTCACTTCAAGCTTCGTGACATGGGCACACCTAGATACTTACTTGGGATAGAATTTGCATACTCCAAAGGCAAACTAGTTCTTTCCCAAAGGAAATATGCCATGGATCTTCTAAAGGACACGGGCCTTTTAGGGTGCAAGCCTGAATCAACACCGATTGATCCCAATCCTCCTTTCTGGGATGAATCCATGGAATACTTCAATGATGTAAGTCAGTATTGAAGGCTTGTTGGTAAATTAATTTATCTTATAGTCACTCACCCAGACATCTCCTTTGCAATTGGACTTCTGAGTCAATTTATGCAACAACCCAGGATGGTTCACTGGCAAGCAACCCTTCGAGTTGTGGCTTATATCAAAAGCAATCCTGGAAAGGGACTCCTCTACACAAATCAAGGTGACTTGAATGTAACAGCCTACTCTGATTCTAGTTATGCAGGCGATAACGGGGATCATCGTTCAACCTCCGACTATTATACCTATATAGGAGGAAATCCAGTCACATGGAGGAGCAAGAAACAAAATGTAGTCTTAAAATTGAGTGCTGAAGCAAAATTCAGAAGAATGTCGCAAACAAGTAGTGAGTTGGTTTGGATTCAATCCTTACTAACCCAGCTTGGGATACAAGTTCAAGTCCCAATGGTTATGCAGTGTGACAATCAGGCCACCATGTACATTGCAAATAATGATACATTCCATGAACGCACTAAACATATAGAAGTTGACTGCTACTACATTCGAGAGCTTATTGAGAAAGGTGTTTTGGTTACTTCCTTCACCTCATCTTCTGAACAAGTTGCAGACATATTCACAAAAGGCCTTCATGTTGGTCCATTCTCAAAATTATGTAACAAGCTGGGAATGATCAATATTTTCTCTCCACCTCCAGCTTGAGGGGGAGTGTTAAGAAGCACTTTCCTTATTTAGATATATGTTGCCTATTATAGGAAATATGGTTCATTAAGTTATGGGTTGTATTTCCTTATTTGAATATTTACCAAGTTTGTAATCCTCTCCTCCTCTGTATATTGAGGAGGTTTGTAGATGAATAAACGACTTCTTCTTTTTCTCCATTTAATCGTAAGAGACTGTATACCTCAGGATCAAGAAGGTCAGCAACACGCTCAACTATTTTATCTAATAGAATATTGTCAAATTGTGTTGTATACCTGATAGAAAAAAAAAAAGAATCAGCGACAATAAGGAAAACAAGGGAAGAAGAATATTAGGAAGATTAGGAAAACAAGGGAAGAAGAATATTAGGAAGATTAGGAAAACAAGGGAAAAAGAAAATGACTAGAACTTTTGCAAGAGAAAATTTTTCATGGTGTTTGTGCACAATGAAAATTAAAATTCAAGTGTTTGCATTTAACGAAAAATGACAGAAATTAAAATTCAAGTATTTATGCATTTGACAAAAAATGAAGGAAATTGAAATTGAAAATGACAATAAATAATAGTTATTGAAAAAAATAACTTGTTCAAATGCCACTAGGTTAGGCGATTATCTGTTTATAACAAAAATAAAGAAAATTTCCCCCTTATTTCTCCTCACTATGCACAACCAAAGTAGAACACCCGATGCTATATGTCAGATGCCAGAATCATTTGGGTGACTGGCAATTCATTCATCAGTCATCTAATAATCTGTTCATAATATCAGAAATTTTTGTTGTTTGGGTGCCTGAATCATTAGGGTGACCGCATGACCTCCTTCATACATGCACACAAGGAATGAAAAATTAAATTTTTCCTCCTCACTTACACTTCCATGTGCAGCCACTCCTCTGATCCATGCCTAATAGCTTCTTCGACCCAACTCGATATGGGTAAACCTTAAACACATTTGTGTCAGACAGAATAAAGTGTATTCAAAGAAGAGTTTACCACTGTGACAACAAAGTGAGGATGAGTAGATGAAAGTGTGATGCTTCTTCAGTGGTGACAGGAGGCATGGGGTCGGGCAAAGAGGGGCAGACAGCATCAAGACGAGCAGAAATTTTTTATGGAAGGGAACAAGGAAAATGTTTTCTCCAAAGTTGAGTAGGGAAAATCCTTAGGCATCGAGCTTTTATACAATAGAAAACAATGGAAAAATTTTCCACCTAAACAAATGCAAGGAAAATCCAAAAAAAATTTCCAGATTTTCCTTTCGGGTGATTTCTGCAAAACCACCTTAATTCCTGTATGAGCTAAAAATACATGATAAACTCCATTGTGTCTATATATGTATATATATAACCTGTCCTTAATGCTTTATCATCCAGCAAAGGAATAGAAGCACATAAAGAATGAAAAGAAAAAATATGGGAAGAACCATACATGCAATGTCCATTATCATTCATAAAAATGTTGTATAAATTTTCTAGATATTAACAAGGCATGCGTTCATGCAAAAACAGAAATCACTTTAAGGAGCACCAGTGAACTATATGGATTTTTAAGATATTTCTTTGCTCACATCAAATTTAATGACAAAGAAAGTGCATTCAAAGCTTTCAACTGAAAAATTGACAGGTTCCTCGTTAATAAAGAAATTTTCCAATTTTTTCATCACCTTTAGAATAAATACATATTTCTCTAATGTAAAAATTATGATTGAATAAATTATATAAGGTAGAAGAGGGTTCAACTCTATAACGGCAGCATCGCCTTTACTGCGCACATCCTCAACAATTGGATTTACCTATCAAAAATGTCAAAGCTCATGAATGTATGCATAGATCAGACAGCTTACATTTATCAAAGAAACATTGCAAAAGTCACATGGGATGGTCATTGAACTCACTTTATTAAAAATAGAAGTGAAATCAATACGAGGTCGAGCTTTGAGGCTTGAAAGCTCCACAGGACTAAGCTCTGACAGTTTATATGATTTCATTGATGAAGTAATTACTCTCCTTTTTATCCCTGTAACGACATGATGAAAACAAAGAAGAAAACCCTTTAGACTAACATCCCAAACTTAAAATTAAAAGAACACGCACAATAGAAAATCATAGGAAGAAACAAAAGAAGACAACTTCATTCAGTCATCAGCACTTGTAACCAAACTACACAATTATGCCATAGGAAAGATACTAGAAGCAACAATATAAACCCTAAAAATAACACCTGTCACCCTGGTTACCAAATCAAAGCTCCTCCCAATAGACAAAGGTAAAATGTCCATCTGTTATATTGAATCCTAACAAGGAAAAGACAACATCCATCAATATCTTGAAACCAAATAGACCAAAGCATGTTTCTACAACAACAATTTTAGCAATAATTCTACTACTCAAGGTTGGCCATATGAATTCTTTTCTTCTATGTATTTATGGTCAAATATTCAATTAAATTACATAAATTTAAATCTTTTCTTACTATTCCTAATTAATAAGTTTCAAGGCTTCATCTACTTCTTTTAGTTTCTTCTACAATAATAAATTATTTTCTCCTAATTGCTGCATTTTTTTTTGGTCTGTTAAGGATATAAACAAAGCATATTTCTACAATCCAAAAAACGTTATCAAGGCAAAAGGACATCTCAACATGGCATCCCTTGAAAATGCTTAAGGTGAGGCAAAAGGCAATGCAATAGCACAATTGAAGACAATAAATTACAAAAAGGTTGTGCATAGCACGAAAATAATGATATATTTATTCAACCATATGACAATTACAAAAAGGTACATGTGTAACATGACAAGAATGACATTCATTCAACTCATACAACAATAACAATCTAAGCTATAATTCCACATGGGGTCGGCTATTTTCCACTCATATTATAAGATGTATATTTAAAATGGTTCTAACAAATAAAGAGGATTTTAGTATATATACAATTTCTTTTGCATTTGTATGGATAGAAAATTTGAATAGTCAAAAAAATAGGATAAATTTCTATGTATTTTCGAATAAAAAACATAAACTCATGTATTTGCACAATAAATTAAAAATATAAGAAAATAAAGATAAAAATAATAAAAGAAAGCAAGAAAATCAAGAACTAACATCAAGAAAAGATGAAGAGGGCATAGAAATAGAGAACAATGAAAAAAAGATGTTACAGAATAAAAATTAAAAAAAGAAAAAAGTGCAATATGAAAATAAAACACTAAAAAAGTAAGAAGAAACACCATTAAAAGTATCAAGTTCCAATAAGATCACAATGGCAATGAATGTGATGAGGCAATCAAGGCACATCAAGGCAACCTAAGTTGCTAGCCTAATTGAATATAACCACCTAGATACTTTTGGCAAAGGACACCCCTCTCCTCTACTTGGCATTGCTAGTTAGTCCAAGGCAACAAGGCAACTCATCTTGATAACTTTGATCTAGCAATGCACAAATTGGAAAAAAACAATAAAAATGATGAAAACTTCAAATAAAGTCCACCACATTCAAATCATGAACAATCCATGTCACATCCTGGGTTTTTCCTAGAAAATGACAACCATCGCAAAAATAAGAAAGGAAATTCACATATACGAAAAAGGGACATGAAAAACCTCCTCTCCTATTATTTCTAGGCAAGGGTATTTATAAGAAGGTTTAACAACTAAAAAATACAATAAAATATCACAAACCAAACCATAAACAAGAGGATTGTCAAATCCTCCCAAAACTCGATAAAATCACAATTCCAAATCATCACAAACTAGTCATAAATCATAAGTAAACATCCAACATATATATATGATTACAAAACATCAAAACCCTAATAGAAATCAAAGTACAAAACATTGCAACCACAACCTACAGAAAACTACAACATCCTCACACACACCTTGCCTGATCCCCAAAACCTGAAAAAAGTAAACCACGGAAAGAGTGAACTATAGCTCAGTAAGTCAACTAATAAATAATCTAAAAATAATAGGAAAGTAAATATGCAATGCATGGGAAGGCTATAACAAGATATGTATGCATGTCATCAAGAGGATGTAGCAATTACACAATCCACGATGTAAATAAGCATGCCAAAATAAACACCATATCTAGCTCTCAAGTAATGGCAAAATCTCTGATAATCATAGTCACTAGCTACAACCACATTTAACCTCTACAACTGGGTCCAGAAGTCACATACCAAGTCCTATGACAAGACCCAAAGGTGACTAGTCTCAAAATCATGCACAATGCCACAATTTAACCCCTTATAACCAAGTCTAGAACATAGCTATACTATAATCACCACATTATAAGCCATTACTCAAAACTATGATGCAACACCAATCATGCATCATAAGCACTATACCAAGGCTATGAAATAAATAAGTGCATGCATTACATCCACTAACATATCCAAAAGAAGAGAACACATAAGCCTTCCCAACTAATAATCACATATCACAATGCCACAACTAATCAAATGTGTATATACCACAATCTAGCATGCAACCACTAAATGACAATGCATATAACTGAAAAGGGCATAATGAACCATACCGTAAAATTTATATCTCAATAATCATGCCACAATACTATAAACATGCAGAAAATCATTCAATAATCAACAGAATAATTATTTCTAGATCATTTAGTAGAGAACTTACCAAAATGGGCTGATCCCTAAGGTTCCACCCCAAAAGCCCTAAAATACTACAACCAAACCAAAGTCTTGGCCAACAGGAACGGCAGCCGCTCTCCACTGTCCGTCCAAACAGAGCTCCAACTGTTAACGTTCATACACGCAAAATGCATGGTCACGAGGGTGAAGTCGGTCCCCTGCCTCTCTCTCTCTCTCTACACACTGCGAAAATCACAAGGAGGAGAGGGAAAGAAGCTCACCGCCGTTGCCGAAGAGGAGCCCACCAACGGACGCCACGCGGACTGGCCGCTCGCCCGTGCACCGACAGCGCCTTCCACGCGCACGCAGAGCTCCGATTTCCACTCTCGCAGAAGCCCCGATCTGCTCCCTGCCTCTCGAGGACGTCGTCAACCTCCGCGCCAACGCCACAGCCAGCCACGTCGCGGTCGCCTCTCGCCTGCTCACGCCCAGAAGGGGGTAAGAGAGAAAAGAGTGGGAAGGGAGAGATAAAAGTGGAAAAAAAATACATAAATATAAATATAATAATAAATAAACAAGTAAACTGATTAAAATAATAATAACAAATAAATAAATAAAACTCTTAACTTATAGATCATTTATTAACCTTACTTTTCTATTTTAAAAATAGAAAAAAAAGATTTTAAGTGAATAATTTTAAAATAAAAGAAAAGAAAATAGTAATTTTAATAATAAAAATTATAAATTTGATCGTAAAAATAAAAATATTTTTAAAAATTAAAAATAAGATAAAAGTAAATGATAACAATGACCAAATTAATTTTTCAAGGGCACTTGATCAGCCAATGCAAGTTTACGGAAACAAAAAAGAAAAAGAGAGCAATGAGATTTATTACGATAACAACACATCGACTTTGACAAATTAGATTTAGATTTCGTTTAATATCAATTTTTAAAATTATTTTTAATAATAATATTATTATATAAATTTTTACTACTTTAATTACTATATAATTTTAACTTCATTTACAAAATTAATTCTAATTTTAACTCAATCTAACTCCTAAAGTTAACAGTAATTGACCCAAAATAAGGCTTTTTGGTCTTCTCATTTTTTATTTTTTTTAAATTACTAATTTAAGATAATTTTAGTATATTAGTAAAGTCTCACAAGTTTCATCAAAGATCTCTTAAACAATAATATATCACAGACCTTTTATTTTGGTTACAATCAACGAATTAAAATAAAAATTGATAATGGCCACAAATCAACCTTTTGACTTAACGTCTCTATGCTCACGAATTATACATTGAAATATTTTATATAACATTTTACGTATAACATATGTAAATTAATTCTAATATTACGTCATTTTTATCTTATTAAAATTGACTTGTTAAAAAATACTTAAGTGATATAAAACTCTTAATTTCACTTATATTTTTATCGTAAGACTATTTTTCTAATACGTCTTTATACCTGTGAACCTCTAATTAAAGTATTTTATATGATATAGTGTACATGATGGATTTTATATTATTGAAACTAATTAATTAGTAAAAAAATCTTACAAATGATATAAATATTTTAATTACATTTATTATTTTGGATGTAAGAATATCTTCTCTAACCATAAAAAGGTGCTGATTGATTAATTTTTAGTTGAATGTTTTTTATTTCAAGGGTCGTTTGGAAAGGAGTGAAGGCATGATGATTCTTCCATTATATAATTACGAAAGCCGTCTTACGCAATCTTTGAAATTTAAAAAAAAATTAAAAAAAAAACCTTATATCCGACGAAAGATCTGCCATCTTTTATTTGGTTATTGTGGCAGAAGATCTGTTGTAGTTCCTTCCGTGTTATAAAAAAACTTATTGATTTTTTTCATTATAATAATATTTTTATAATATTCTAATATTTGTTAAAGTTGTATTATTATTATTTACAATATTATATAATAATTTTTATAATATTACAAAAAATTACATACTTCTTTATTATAAAAAAAATATTTTTTATAATATTACAAAAATGATAAACTTTTTTCCCTTTTTAGCCTTCAATGTTAATTTTTTTTTTTTACAATGTTATAAAAAAGTACACATATTTTTTACAATATTATAACAAATCTTATAATTTTACAAAAAATATAAAATTTTTTCCCTCTTTCACCTTTTGATGTCAATATTTTCTTTTATAACATTACAAAAAAATATACACTTCTTTATTACAACGAAAATAACATTTTTTTGCAATGTTACAATATTTTTTAAAAACTTTGTATCATTTTTTATAATATTACAATAATTCTTATAATGTTACAAAAATGTCAAATTTGTTACCAATGTTAACAATATTTTTTGTCTTAAATTTTTTAAAAACGTTTTATCATTTATCATAATAGAATAATTACAATGTTACAAAAAATTATATACTTTTTATTACAATGAGAACCTTTTCGTGATATCAACATTTTTTTACAATGTTATAAAAATCACAAATTTTTTATTACAATAAAAATAATTTTTTTATAATATTATAATATTTTTATGTTTTAAATATATTTTTAAAAATTTATTGTAGAGAGTTATTTATGTTTCTATAATACATAGAGTTGAACTTTAAGTTACCGAACAAGGCTTAAGATAATGTTAGAATAAAAATATCACCCATGGGCTCATACATTTATTTCAAACAAATACTAAAGAAAACATGGAATAAAAAGAGTGTTGGAAAAATTAAAATACATTAATACGGAAAAGGACCTTTCTTTCTGTTTATTGTAAATAATTCCTGTGTTAAATGTTCACATTTTTACGAAAATAAAAGGTTCCCAGAAGTCTTAAGATGCATTTATTTAACATTGCTTTCAAATTTTTTATTGCTAGGAATTGATTTTTTTTGAAATAAATAAATATTTACTTTGATGTAGACTTTAGTTTTAGGTTTTGTTTAGTTTCAGGCATTTTTTATTTTTAAAATTATTATTATTATATAAATTTTAATATTTAAATTTTTATCACTAAAATACATCGATAATAAGTGATATTAAAGAGTAAAATGTCTAAGATTATTAGTTTAGGAACATGATAAAATGATATAGTCTTAAAATAGTAAAAGATCTACCTTTTAAGATGTTGATTTTTTTAAAGATCTACCGTTTGATAATGAGATGTTTTAATTCTAAATATTATAAAAAGTTAAGAGTTAAACTTTACGGTAAATTATAAGATAAAAATTTATATATAATGATTATATATAAAAATTTATATAAAATTAAAATTGAAGTTAAAAGATAAGCTCTAAGAATTTTTCTGAGATGCGCTTCATCGGCTCCTTATTTTTTCATTAAAATTTTTCTACGTATTGAATAGTAAGTTTTAAGGTATATTTACCTGTTCTCTTTTATCACTTTCGAAATAAGTAAAAATATTTTTGAGAGTAATGTTAAGTGTAAGATTTTTTAAATTAGAATAATAAAAAATATTTAAAAATTAAAAATATTATTGTGTAAATAGATGTAAATCTAAAAGTTAGAACCAGCTGTGCGACCATATTTATCAGCTCAAAGTCAAGAGTTAATTTTTTACAAGAAAACAAACGGTTCCAATATTAATCGTCGACTCCAAAGCTGACCATTACATTTCCAATATTAATCGTTTGTATTAATATTGTTGACTAATGCCTGGGCAGGAGCTGCATTCGATGATTGACCTGAAGCAGAGATGTGTCGTCTGGTACAATCCATTCTCATTTCTCCGTTCCTCCTCTTTCTTCAGTCCACCAAAGCTGCCCAGCCCAATTCACAAACCACACCAACATGTCTTCTCAGAGACTCCTGCTTCCTCGCCCCGCTGCCTTCCTCTTCACTCTCTGCTCCCTGTGGCTCCTCCTCTTTGCTGGGTGGTCTCATGCGCAAGCTGCCACCGAGCCGACAATCGACCCAAGTGAAGGTAACGATTAGAAAAAACAGAAAAAAAAGGCGGGGTCCCATTCAGGGAATCATATTTGTTCCCTCTGGTTGGGGTGAGAGTGGAGAGGAACGGGTGGTGAATTGCTATCTTGATTTTTGATTTGAAATTTACGATGGCTGACCAAAGAGAAAGTGAATTACTTTGCTCTGGTCATAAATCTCCTCGATATTTACATGTGTTTTGGTTTGAAATGCTGTTCTCTTGTTCCTTTTGATGCCCCTCGTATGTGCG
>JAMKPZ010015625.1:0-13029 GCA_024699675.1 Amphibolis antarctica | reverse complement strand
CATAAACACAAATAGCCACCAGAATGATCGATAGCTAAAGTGTCAACAAACCACCATTTTTTAATGGCAGTAACTATGGTTATTGGAAATATAAGATGGTTGTTTTCCTCAAGCCGTATGATGTGGACTTGTGGAATGTTGTGATCAATGGTCTAGAGATCTCTACCACTTTGTACAATAAGTGGACGAAAGATCAAAAGAAGTTGATTCAACTAGACGTTAAGGGAATGAATACTTTGTTTTGTGCTTTACTGGATCAATTTAATAAGGTTTCTACTTACACCATTGCAAATGAGGCTTGGAGGTTGTTGGAGACTACCTATGAAGGTACCTCTCAAGTCAAATGGTCTAAAATAAGTCAATTGATGTGAAAGTATGAATTATTTAAGATGGTTGAAAATGAGTCAATTTCTTATATGCATTCAAGATTTTGGGATATTGTTGAGCCCCATGCTTGAACAGAAGAGCCAGGGAAGCAGCCGACTCCGTAGAACCGACATTAGCGCAAATGGGTGGGGGAAGTAGCTAGTAGGCCGGTTGAAGGAACCGGCTGCCAGCTCCGCAGAACCCACATTGGCGCAAATGGGTGGGGGAAGTAGCCAACTAGCCGCCGACAGGCTGGTTCAAGGAACGTGACCCCTTATAAAAGGTAAGGCGAATCCATTAGGAGATATGACAGGATTTAATTACTTAAATCTCGCAAATCAATCAATTACGCGGACCGTGTAATCGAATCGAGACATGTGCCACCTTCCATCTCTGGGTCCCCCCAAAGAAGGAAGGTGACCCCTTATAAAAGAAGGGGTACCCCCTCCCAAAATCCCAAGCTTCCACCTCTCGGAGAAACCATCGTACGGATGCAGGAGATGCTCGGCGTGCTTTCGGCCCTCGGAGAAAACACCGGCTGGAGGTTCTGAAGAAGGAGAGATGCTTGGAGCCCCGACGCCTTCTCGCCGCCTCGAAGCGAGAGCTTCTAATAACCGCCACCGACTCTGTACAGGTAAGCCCTTCCGTCCTCATCGTTTTACGTACGTTTTCACGATGTCTTTCTCGGACCCCGACCACGTAACACCATCCCCACACTAGGGAAAGGTCGGAGGACAGACCTGGGTGAATCCACCCGGCACGGTCGATTTCGATTCGATTACGACCCTCTCGTCGGGTCTTTTATGTGGAAACTCTGAGTTTCCCAACAAGTTTTACGCTTTTTTATTATCCAATCACCGTACTCTGGGAGGCGTAACTCTACCCTCCCGATGCCTTAGAAAGATTTCCGGGATGATGCCTCCGACACGCATCCTTGCCAGCGATGGCCATTCCGATGTACGAACAAGTACGAACCGATGGTTCCCATTTTTCGGAGGCCTAAGTCTACCCTCCCGATGCCCTAGAAAGATTTCCAGGATGACGCATATGGCATGTATCCTTGCCGACGGCGGCCGTTCGGGTGTACTAACAAATACGACCCGGCGGTTCTCGTTTCCTGGTAAATGTAAGTCTACATTCCCGATGCCTGGGAAAGATTTCCGGGATGACGCCTCCGGCAGGCATCCTTGCCGGTGGCGGCCGTTTGGGTGTATGAACAAGTACGACCCGACGGTTCCCATTTTTCGGGAGGCGTAAGTCTACCCTCCCGATGCCCTGGAAAGATTTCCGAGATGACGCATTTGGCATGCATCATTGCCGGCAGCGGTCGTTCGGGTGTACGAACAAGTATGACCCGGCGGTTCTCGTTTCCTGGGAAATGTAAGTCTACATTCCCAATGCCTCGAAAAGATTTCCGGGATGACGCCTCCGGCATGCATCCTTGCTGGCGGCGGCCGTTTGGGTGTACGAACAAGTACGACCCAACGGTTCCCATTTTCCAAGAGGTGTAAGTCTACCCTCCCGATGCCCCGGAAAGATTTCTGGGATGACGCCTTCAGCGTGCATCCTTGCCAGCGGCGGTCGTTCGAGTGTACGAACAAGTACGACCCGACGGTTCCCATTTTCCAGGAGGCATTAGTCTACCCTCCTGATGCCCCGAAAAGATTTCCGAGATGAGGCCTCCAACATTCACCCTTGCTGACGGCGGCCGTCCGGGTGTATGAGAGGCACAACCCGACGGTTCCCATTCCTCGGAAAATATAAGTCTACGTTCCCGCTACCCCAGAGAGACTTCCGGGACGACGCCTCCGGCATGCACCCTTGCCGGCAGTGGCCGATCGGGTGTACGAAGAAATATGACTTGGCGGTTCCCATCATCTGGAAAGTCTAGGTCCTCCCCAAAACCCCCACTGGTTCGGGGAACCAGCCGGCACAAATGGCTAGCGACCGGCTCCCAGAAAACCCATTTTTGGGTGAATAGTTCGGGGAACCAGCTGGCACAAACGGCTGGCGACTGGCTCGCCGAAAACCCATTTTTGGGTGAATAGTTCGGGGAACTAGTCTGCACAAACGGTCGACGACCGGCTCCTCGAAAACCCATTTTTGGGTAGATGGTTCTGGGAACCAGCCCGTCCATCGCTGGTGAACCGTTATAACAAACTGGTAGCCGATCCTCATTTTCCGAGAAATGTAAGTCTACATTCCCGATGCCCTGGAAAGATTTCCGGGATGACGCCTCCAGCATACATCTTTGCCAGCAGTGGCCGTTCGAGTATACGAACGTACGACCTTACGGTTCCTGATTTCCGGAGAAGTGAAGACGCCCTACCGGAATAAGGCCATCGGCACGCATCCGTGCCGGCCCTAGCCAAGTGGTAACGTAAGTTCTCTTCTCCAGTCAAAGGGGGTGATATGACGCGGTAGCCGGTATATTTAGCCGGCTATCCTACAGCCCAGCCGGTTGCTTCCCCCATCCCTTTGCACCCATGGGGGTTTTGGGGAAGCGGCAGCCGGTTCTTTGAACCGGCCTGCTGGCGGCTTATGTTTTCCAGAAAAAAAATGGAAACCGTCGGATTGTACGTTTCGTACACCCGAACGGCCACCACCGGCTTCCTTGCCGGTGGCGTCAACCCGAGAATCTTTCCTTCCTGGGCATCGAGAGCGTAGACTTACGCCTCCTGGGAAAGAAACAGGCACTGTCAGCTTCCTTGTCAGCTTCCTTGCTGGCGGCGTCATCCTGGGAATTTTCCGGGATCCCGAAAAAGACATGTGGGGATCGTATAAAAACTTGTAAAGCTTGTTGGGAAACTTTTGAGTTTCCACGTAAAAAGACCCGACAGAAGGGTCGCGGGTAAACTGAGCACGACCGGGCCAGGTAGATTAACCCAGCTAGGAGGGCGGTGCCCGGTACCTTCAGACGTGTTTCTGAAGGAATGATACTTGGGTCTTGGGGGCACCCGAAGATGGAAGGTGGCATGATTCCGGCTTGATTACGCGGTCGCGTAATTGGCAGATTTGCGAAATTTACGAGATTAAATCTCGTCATATTTTCCTGATTGATTTGGCTTGCCTTCTTGGGTAGCCAACCGGCAGCCGCTACGTGGCAGGCAGAAGCCGGCTGGTTCCCCGATCATTCACACGAAGATGTGGTTTTTTTGGGGTCCAGGTGCCGCTTCCTTGAAGCGGCTTGCCGGCGGGAAGCCGGCTCCATCCCCCTAATTTTTTACCAAATGTGGATTTTTGGGGTCCGGGTGCCGCTTCCTTGAACGGGCTTGCAGGCGGCAAGCCGGCTCCATCCCCCTAACTTTTTACCAAATGTGGGTTTTTGGAGTCCGGGTGCCGCTTCCTTGAAGCGGCTTGCCGGCGGCAAGCCGTCTCAATCCCTTAACTTTTTACCAAATGTGGGTTTTTGGGGTCTGGGTGCCGCTTCCTTGAATCGGCTTGCCGGCGGCAAGTCGGCTCCATCCCCCTAACTTTTTACCAAATGTGGGTTTTTGGGGTCCGGGTGCTGCTTCCTTGAAGCGGCTTGCCGGCAGCAAGCCGGCTCCATCCCCCTAACTTTTTACCAAATGTGGGTTTTTGGGGTCCAGGTGCTGCTTCCTTGAAGCAGCTTGCCGGCAGCAAGTCGGCTCCATCCCCCTAACTTTTTACAAAATATGGGTTTTTGGGGTCCTGGTGCCGCTTCCTTGAAGCGGCTTGCCGGCGGCAAGCCGGCTCCACCCCCCCTTTTTAAGCATGGGGTCAACAGAATGCCCCTCCCTAGGCGAGGTTGTATGACTTTTGATGAAGGAAACTGACATCCTATGGTTGAATGACCCTCGACGCGCAGATGGTAGGTTCTGTGATACTTCACGCTTTCGTGAATTATCTATTGTAGGTCGGACAATAGAATCGGGCTTACACCCTCAGTCACTTGACCAGGGGATGCCGTATTGCTAGCCGGTTGGTTGTGCGGCAGCCACCTTGTGGGTGCCGGTGGCCGGGTAACAAGGTGGAAAGTGTTCGTGTGTCGTGCCCGAAGCTTGGGCCGTATCTCTCCACGTCTTAGATCTTGGACGGCTGACCATGCAGCAACCACCTTGTGGGAGCCAGCCATCGGGATGTGATGTGAAGGCTTCATGTGTTTCTTTTCTAAAAGTTGTTGTGAATAGTCACATCATGCTTTTTGTGACATTACTTTTCATCTGGTTGGTTACGTGGTTGCTGCCTCGTGGGAGGCGGCAACCAGCTGAGGATGTGGTATGTTGCTTTTTCAAAAGTTGCCACCGTCATAGCGGTCATGTCGTACATTTACGATTTTACTTTCGAGCCGGCTATTCATGTGGTTGCCGCCTAGCAAGAGGTGGCAATCGGCTGGTGATATATTTGAAAAAGCTACAACGGACGTAGTGAATGGTCACGTCGTACTTTTGTGATTTTACCCTCGAGCCGGCTGTTCACACGGTTGCCGCCTAGCAGGAGGCGGCAACCGGCTGGTGATAATTGAAAAGAGCTGCAACAGACGTAGTGAATGGTCACATCGTACTTTTGTGATTTTACCATCGAGCTGGCTATTCACACGGTTGCCGCCTAGCAGGAGGTGGCAACCGGCTGGTGTAATTGAAAAAAGCTGCAACGGACACAATGAATGGTCACATCGTACTTTTGTGATTTTACCTTTGAGCAGGCTGTTCGCACGGTTGCCGCCTAGCAGGAGGCGGCAACCGGATGAAGGTCTCGCATGCTCATGTACTTTTCTCGATTTTCGTTTGTCTTTTCCAGTTTTCGTGTAACTTTCTCAGTTACCGTGCCTTGACCGTACCTTTTAAAGTTGTCAGGAATCGTTTTAGCTTTCTTGATTTTTGTGCAACCAGTTTTTGAACCGGTTGCCGCTTCCAAACACGCGGAATCCGGGTAACCCATTTTCCTATAAATAGAGGGGAGGTCGTTGGAGATTTTCTCATCCCTCCCTCTCATTTTCCCTTCTCCCTTGAGCTTTCGTTTGGATTTCCTTCCATCGGATTTCCTTCCATCTCTCCTTAATTTCTTCCCTTGAGTTTTAATCACCATGCCTCGCACAAAAAATGTTACGGGGCACGTCCAACATTCCACTTCTGGGTCTGCGCGACGATGGTTCGATCTTCTTCCGGCGACTTTGAGGAACATGCCGGCGGGGGAGCTCAACTGTCCTAACCGGGCCGAGTCGGCCTGCTTGGCCGTTTTCTTTGAATTAACTGGTAATGGCTGCGACGCTACTTCGGTTGAGGCCATGTCTCACTGGTGGTTGGGAGAACGGCGACGGAGCTCTGGTGCTTCCAGCTCACGTGTGCCAATGGAAGGCGAGGCTTCTGCGGAGACTCCCCTTCAAAGCTCGCGGCGCCGGACATGTCGCAAGGCCACCGTGGACTGGCAATAGCGTCTCGCCGGAACTCCATCAGGGCCATTCGAGATTCCTGATGATGTGGCGTCGGAGGCGGGATCGGTCTGGCTGGCGCTCCCTTGGTATCGAACTTCGACCGGTTCCGAGGAGGAGGCGGCTGACGGCGTGGCTCCCCCAGAAACTGATCAGGATTTAACGTCCCCCGTCGATGGCCGCTTGGCCGTCAAGACGGCATTACATGGGAGGCCGGCCAAGTTTGACCGATTGCCGGAGGTGGAGCAGCTATTTGCCAAGCAAGGCTTGCTTCCTTTCATCCGAGACTTCCACCGGGTCGAGACCGTCCCCGGCTTGGTGGCCGAGATGTACTCCAACCTATCGGAGGTGGAATCGCGACTTTTTCTGGGCCTTCGGTCGGGGCTGATAGAATTCTCCGACGCGCTTCTATTCGAGGTGATGGGACTCCGCTTTACCGGTATGGACATTTTCTCCCCCTTGTCGAACCTTCCTTGGAGCATCAGCGACATCAATGCGGTAGTTGCCGCGGATGCCGATTTTGACGAACAGATTGTTAAGGCTCGGGACCTGAACCCGGTCGCCCACCTCGTCTCCTTTGTCCATAACAACACAATCCTCCTGAAAGGGGGGCATTGCAACGAAGTTAGCGTGGCGGCGGTTCGGTGGAGCTGGCCCACTTCCTGGTAATGGGTTGCCAGGTGAACTGGGCGGCGGCGGTTCGGTGCCAGATGCGTGGCGTGATTCTCCCGGTCCGGCGGCCTCCCAGCCAGTTGCTCTTTGGAGAGGCGATGGTGGAGCTGGCCCACTTCCTCCGCATCTCAACCGGAGGTCGGCAGAGGGTCCCACTCCAAACCCGTCCCATTACATCAGCCGACTTGGGTTGGTATGAGAGGCTCGCCTCCAAGCGGTCCAGCTCGTCATCTGGCGGGTGGTCAACCGGGCGCCGTCCTCCTGCTCCTGCTTCTGCTTCATGGTCTACCGGTGGAGCTTCTCAAAACCTGGATTACTTCGAGGATTTGCGCGCGTTGCTGGATTGTCTCTATGCTCAGGACGAAGTGATCATCCGGCTGTTGAGCAGAGAAGATCGGTTGATCCGGCTAGTCGACCGGATAGAGCGGCGAGAGCAGGCTCGTGACCTGCGGAGGTGGGAGCGCCAGAGAACTGACCCTCTAAGATTTGAGCCCCGGAGGTTCGAACCCTTAGAGTCTTCTGAGGAGGAGTAGTCTGTTTGTACCCCGCCCATTGTAAATGAATAATATTTTGGCTTTAATGGAAACTTCTCCATAACTTTCTTTTCGAGTGTTCTTCTGAGTTTGTGGGTGAAATTCGGAGTAACGACTCTAAGACCACGTTTGTGCCATGTTGAGAATTTTGGGGGAAGCCGTTAGCCGGGTTATCTTACCAGCTTGCTAGACCGCCGGCTGGTCGGCTTCCTTCCCGACTTATTTGGGCAGCCATGGGGTTTTGGGGAAACAAGGGTCGGTTGCTTGAACCGGCAAGCCGCGGCTTGCCGGCTGTTTCCCCTTCCACGCGCGTTTTGGAGAAACGGGGGCCGGTTGCTTGAACCAGCCAGCTGGCAGCTTGCCAGCTGTTTCCCCCTTCCATGTGCACCCATGGGGGTTTTAGGGAAACGGGGGCCGGTTCCTTGAACCGGCCAGCCGGTGGCTTGCTAGCTGTTTCCCCCTTTCCATGTGCACCCATGGGGGTTTTTGGGGAAACGGGGGCCGGTTCCATGAACTGGCCAGCCGGTGACTTGCCGGCTATTTCCCCCTTCCATGCGCACCCATGGGGTGTTTTGGGGAAACAGGGGCCGGTTCCTTGAACTGGCCAACTGGTGGCTTGCCGGTTGTCTCCCCCTCTCCATGCGCACCCATGGGGATTTTGGGGGTGTCGACAACCGAGTTTCCTTTCTGGTTTGCCGGTGGCAGGCCGGTTGTACACCTGACCCATACGTCTAAGTATGGTTTTCGGGGAACCGGCAACCGGGTTTCCTTACTGGCCATTGGAGTTAAACAAGATGGGTGCTCAGGTTTTCGATGTAGAAATCCGGATGTAGTTGGTGTCACTCTTGGGGTCGGTAGTTCGTCCCAGAGGTCCGAATAGCACTTCTTGAGTCAGATGCGCCGCCTACTATTGCAAACTGTTCTCACCGTCAGCTATGGATGCGGCTGTAGGGTATGTCGGAGGTGGTAGCCGATTGTAGGCCGGGTGGATGGTGGGGTGTGTAAGTATTCTGGTGACAGGCCGCGGATGGGGGTCGAGTCATTTTCTGATTTTCGGTCATTTCTTCTGGTGAATGATGAGCTGGTCATTCCCTGGTTCTGAGACCGAGGGTATGCTGTTTGACCTGCTCATTATGTGTGCTTCGTGCATGTGTGATGTGTAAGTCTTACAAGGGAATTTACCGAGGAAAGGAGCGTACCTGTCCGGACCTGATCTCTTGATCAGTTGGTGGAGAGTCGGACGGAGACTTCGGTCACCGGCTTGTTTGAAGGCGGCGACCACGTGGAGTCCTGCTTGTGCACGTTCTTCACAGTCATGGGGGAATTGACTTCTTAGTTGGCTAGTGGGATATTGGTCTAAGAAGTCGGTGGCCGGTCTGTCTCGAGGTGGCAGCCGTGTGGATCCTTGATGAAGTTGATCTGCTGTGACCGTGGGGAGCTGGCCCATTGGGTTTCGCCAATGGCAGCTACCGAGTGTGTAAAATGGGACAGAGGGGCAGAATGCCCCTAGCTCTGCCCCGAGGTGCACTTCTTTTGGAGGAGATGGTGGGTTTACGGTTGAAACTGCCGGAAAGCGGTTCGGTAGTGCCGGCGACCAGACAAAATCCCCTAGAAAGGGGTTGGTTGTTCCGTGCCCTGGGGGACCGATCTAGGGAGGCGGTAGCCGGTTCTCTGGAGGTGGCAGCCACGTGGCCCCCATCTAACCCATTTTTCTGGGTCTTGAAGGGGGCCAGTCTAGGGAGGTGGCAACCGGTTCTCTAGAGGTGGCAGCCGTGTGGCCCTTGGTCTAACTTGTCTTTCATTGGTAGAACTTCTTCAGCTGCAACAAATTGACTGGGCCGAACTCCTGTTGGGTGGCTTCATCAAAAAGGTAAGCGGCTCCCCCGCTGAGGATCTTGGTGATGATGTATGGGCCCCGCCAGTTCGGGGAGAATTTTCCCGCTGAACCTTTTGGAAAAATGGAACGAAGGACTAGATTACCGGGTTTAAGGAGTCGGGGACGCACCTTCTTGTTGTAATCCCTTGCCATTTTTCTTTGGTAAGTCTGGGCGTGGTTCAACGCCCTTAATCTTCTTTCGTCAAGGAGATCTAGTTGCAGTAGGCGTGATTCTGACCACTGATCATCAGAGTCCGCTGCTTCTTTGAGGATGCAAAGGGATGGTAGTTCTACTTCCACTGGCAACACTGCTTCAGACCCATATACCAGTGAGTATGGCGTTGCTTTGGTAGCGGTCCGTAGGGATGTCTGGTAGGCCCAGAGTACGTAAGGGAGGTGGTCGTGCCAATCTTTGTGTGTTTGGACCATCTTTTTGAGGATTCAGACTAGAGTCTTGTTAGCTGCTTCGACTGCTCCGTTCATCTGTGGCCTATAGGGGGACGCCCTTAGGTGACGGACATGGCATTGTTCGAGGTAGCTTGTGACCTGCTTGGCTGTGAAGTTCGTGCTGTTATCGGTCACTACCTCGAAGGGTACGCCATATCGGGTGATAATGTTGTTGTGCAAGAATCTTTGGGTGGCGGTTGCCGTGACTGTCTTGTAGGAGGCTGCTTCCACCCACCTGGTGAAGTAATCGATGGCCACCAGTATGTACCGATGTCCATTGGTGGCTGTTGGCTTGATCACACCTACCACATCCAAGGCCCACATGGAGAATGTACCGATGAGGTTTCCATGTACCTGGCATTGGTGACAGCGACGAACGTACGTGGTGCAGTCCACTTCGATTGTGCTCCAGTAGTAGCCTTGAAGCATGATCTTTTTCGCCAAGAGGATCCCGTTCATGTGGGATCCGTAGACACCTTCATGGATTTCCTGCATAATCGTATATGCCTTGGGCGAGGTCACACACCGGAGGAGAGTCTGGTTGTGGGATCTTTTGTAAAGTTGTCCCCCGCTGAAGACGTAGCTGGCAACCGGGTTTCCTTATCGGTTTGCCAGTGGTGGGCCGCTTACACACCCGATCCATACATCTAAGAATGGTTTTTCGGGTGCCGGCAACCAGGTTTCCTTACCGGTTTACCGGTGGCGGGCCGGTTACACACCCGATCCATACGTCTAAGTATTGCTTTTGGGGTGCCGACAACCGGGTTTTCTTAACGGTTCGCCATAGGCAGGCCGGTTACACACCCGATCCATACGTTTAAGTATGGTTTTCGGGGTGCCGGCAACCGGGTTTCCTTACCGATTTTCCGATGGCAGGCCGGTTAAATGCCTGATCCATATGTTTAAGGATGGTTTTCGGGGTGCCGGAAACCGGGTTTCCTTACTATTTTGCCACTGGTGGGCCGGTTACACACCCGATCCAAACGTGTAAGCATGGTTTTCGGGGTGCTGGCAACCTGGTTTCCTTACCGGTTTGCCTGTGTCGGGCCGGTTACACACCCGATCCATAAGTCTAAGTATGGTTTTTGGGGTGCCGGCGACCACGTTTCCTTACCGGTTTGCCGAAGGGAGGCCGGTTAAACACCTGATCCATACGTCTAAGTATAGTTTTCGGGGTGCCGGCAATCGGGTTTCCTTGCCAATTTGCCGGTGGCAGGCCGGTTACACACTCGATCCATATGTCTAAGTATGGTTTTCGGGGTGCCGGCAACCGGGTTTCCTTACCGGTTTCCCGGTGGCGGGCCGGTTACATGCCCGATCCATACGTCTAAGTATGGTTTCGGGGTGTCAGCAACCGGGTTTCCTTACCGGTTTACCGGTGGCGTGTCGATTGCACGCCCGCTCCATATGTCTAAGCATGGTTTTCAGGGTGCTAACAACCAGGTTTCCTTACCGGTTTGCCAGTGGAGGGCCGATTAAACACCCACTCCATACGTCTAAGCAATATTTTTGGGGTGTCGGCAACCGGGTTTCCTTATCGGTTTGCTGGTGGTAGGCCGATTACACTCCCGATCCATACGTCTACGTATGGTTTTCTGGGTGCTGGCAACCGGGGTTCCTTACTGGTTTTCCGGTGGCGGGCTGATTACACTCCCGATCCATACGTCTAAGCATGGTTTTCGGGGTGCCGGCAACCAGGATTCCTTACCGGTTTGCCGATGGTGGGCCAGTTACACACCCGATCCATACGTCTAAGCATGGTTTTCGGGGTGCCGACAACCGGGTTTCCTTACCGGTTTTTCGGTGGCGGGCCGGTTACACACCCGACGGTGACCGTTTCTTTTCCGAGAGGAGTAAGTCTACCCTCCTGATGCCCCGAATAGATTTTCGGGATGACGCCGCCAGCAAGGGAGCCAACGGTGGCCGTTCGGGTGTATGAACACGTTCAACCCGACGGTTCCCATTTCTTTTCCGGGAGGCGTAAGTCTACCCTCCCAATGCCACAGAAATATTTCCGGGATGACGCCGCCAGCAAGGAAGCCGGCAGTGGTCGTTTGGGAGTACGAAGACGCACAACCCGACGATTCTAGTTTTCTAGGAAATACAAGCCCTCTGTTAAAACCCCCATGCTTTAGCGAACAACATTTGCACAGACGATTCGAGGAGCCAATCGGCGTGCCGCAAGCCGGTACAAATAGCTGGCCGCCAGTTCCCCAAAAACCCATCTTTACACAGATGATTCGGGGAGCCAATCGGCTTGCCGCCGGCAAGCCGGTACAAATAACCGACCACCAGTTCCCTAAAAACCCATCTTTGCACAGATGGTTCTGGGAGCCAACCGGCTTCCCACTGGCAAGCCGGTACAAATAGCCGGCCGTTGGTTCCCCGAAAACCCATCTTTACACAGATGATTCGGGGAGCCAACCGGCTTCCCGCCGGCAAGCCGGTACAAATAACCGGCCACCAGTTCCCCGAAAACCCATCTTTCCACAGATGGTTTGGGGAACCAAACGGCTTGCAAGACGGTACAAACAGCCGGCTGCCGGTTCCCTGAAAAACCATCTTTGCACATATGGTTTGGGGAACAACTGGCTTGCAAGCCGGTACAAACAGCCCGCCGCCGGTTCCCCGAAAACCCATCTTTGCACAGATGGTTTGGGGAACCAACCAACTTGCAAGCCGGTACAAACAGCCGGCCTCCGGTTCCCCAAAAACCCATCTTTACACAGATGATTCGGGGAGCCAACTGGCTTACCACCGACAAGCCAGTACAAATAACCGGCCACTGGTTCCTCGAAAACCCATCTTTGCACAGATGGTTCGGGGAACCAACAGGCTTGCCGCCGGCAAGCTGGTACAAAGAGCCGGCCACCGGTTCCCCGAAAACCCATCTTTACATAGATGATTCGGGGAGCCAACCGGCTTGCCGCCGGCAAGCCGATACAAATAACCGGCCACCGGTTCCCCGAAAACCCATCTTTGCACAAATTGTTCGGTGAACCAACTGGCTTGCCGCCGGCAAGCCGATACAAACAGCCGGCCGCCAGTTCCCCAAAAACCCATCTCTACATAGATGATTCGAGGAGCCAACCGGCTTGCCGACGGCAAGCCAGTACAAATAACTGGCCACCAGTTCCCTGAAAACCCATCTCTGTGCAGATGGTTCGGGGAATTAGCCGGCCTGCCTCTGGCGAATTGGTATAAAAAACTAGTAGCCAATCCCCGATCTCCGGGAAATGTAAGTCTACATTCCCAATGCCTTGGAAAGATTTTCGTGATGTAAGTCTACAGTCTCCAGCATGCATCCTTGCTGGCCTCGGCCAAGTAATAATGCAAGTTCTCATCTCTATTATGGGGATAGGACGCGGCAGCCGGTATATGCAACCGGCTGTCCAGTGGCCCCAGAAAGTTTTTTTAGGATAAGGTCACGTGTGGCCCGACTAACTATCATAGTTTTCTATTTTAGAGCCAGAGAGAGGCTGGGATTGCCCAGGCTGTCTAGGGGTGCCTAACACCTTCCCCAATAGTACCCTGAGTCCCGTATCCAGTTCTCTCATGTTAC
Organism: Amphibolis antarctica; assembly: GCA_024699675.1. NCBI lineage: Eukaryota > Viridiplantae > Streptophyta > Magnoliopsida > Alismatales > Cymodoceaceae > Amphibolis > Amphibolis antarctica. The sequence continues at coordinate 181 of JAMKPZ010015625.1, read as the reverse complement.
ACGATTTTACGTGATTCCCGTGGTTTTATCGTTTCGATGGTGGAAGGACACTTCCCCATCCGGTTTTCCTTGTTTTCTACCCAAAAAATAAGGTGGTGACTCCGTTCAACGAGCCATCCGCCCCATGTGGTGATGCGCTCACACAAACACCTTTCAATTCTCTCTAGCTCGGTCCATCTAC
>JAMKPZ010015620.1:0-10214 GCA_024699675.1 Amphibolis antarctica | reverse complement strand
ATATATATATACAGTTTCATATTAAATTGAAACTCACAAAAAAGGAAATAAATTGAAATAGTCAGATTAAAATTCATATGAAAAAGAAATATTGAAATTAAAGTTGTTTAAGTTGAAACTCACTTTTTTTTTCTTAACTTTGTTTTTTCTACTTTGTGTTTTCATTCCCCTAGAGACGAATACAAGAAGACCCTTGAACTTATCACCACCCGGTAGTCGCATGGACACACCCGACTACCGAACCTGCAACCGCCTACGACCTATCTCTAGCCGCACCTGTCCTTCAGTCGGCTGCCAGTCCTCCTGGGTCGACTGCCGCTTGACCAATCAGGTCAAGCTACCGTTCCACTAGTCTTCAACTCCCGCCCTCTCATAGCTCTACACCATTCCGTAGAGTTGTCTCTGTATACTTACGACCGTAATGTTAAGCCATAGACTTAAGGCCATAAGGTTAAGGTCATGCGCTCTTGCTCTTGGCCCTTTGCACAACTTGGATAACCAATACCCAGCTGCCGCCCTATGATCCTGGCATCTACCTGTTCTCTAGCGGAAGCTGGCTCTTCACTCCTATAGCCTGAACACTTCGGCACCTAGTTGCTGCTTCAAGGTTGCCGCCACGTGGACCCGGCTATCACCTGCTCTCTAGTGGAAGACTGTCTCCACACCCTACAGCCCTAACAATCTCCCACTTGGAGACTGTCTTTCAGGTAAACACCTGACTTTCGGTGGCACCTTTTGAGGGTTCTGCAACCAGCACCCGTCTCCACGCTTCACGTTTCTTGGAGACCAGTGAGACTCTTGTAGAGTCTCGACTTCTTACCATCTGGAGTCATCTGCTAGGTTTCTAGAGATTGCACATCTTCTCTCGTGGCTAACTCCCACTAGTCTGTATCTTCTGCTTCAACCATCTCGGGGTAACACCCCAGCTCACCATCATCTGTAAGTAGTAGATAATTGAAAGATGGCACAAATCTTTCTAGAGGTCTGGAGACCCTTGTCGATCTTCTAGGTCCTGGCATAATTTCACACCACACCTCATCCAAATGCCACTCATCCTTAGCCAGTTGTTGAGTGAAATGACGCAACAGCCTTTCAGCTAACTCTGCACCCAAGCCTTCAGCAGACCTACCATCAAACTCTTGGATCTACTTGTTCTGATCTCTGGAAACCTGGTCGTCTTCTACTGACTCCCTTTCCAGCTCGTTTGGGACCTGTGAGGGGCCCCCGCTGTTGACCCCATGCTTAAGCAAAATTTAAAGGGGGAATTACCCGGCTAGCCGTCGGCAAGCCGCTTCAAGGAAGTGACACCCGGATCCCCAAAAACCCAGATTTGGTGAATAGTTGGGGTGATGGAGCCGGCTAGCCACCGGCAAGCCGCTTCAAGGAAGCGGCACCCGGATCTCCAAAAACCCACATTTGGTGAAAAGTTGGGGGGATGGAGCTGACTAGCCGCCGACAAGCCACTTCAAGGAAGCGGCACCCAGATCCCCAAAAACCCACATTTGGTGAAAAGTTGGGGGGATGGAGCCGGCTTGTCGTCGGCAAGCCGCTTCAAGTAAGCAGCACTCGGATCCCCAAAAACCCACATTTGGTGAAAATGATCGGGGGACCAGCTGGCCTCTGGCTGCCACGTAGCGGCTGCCGATTAGCTACCCAGAAAGGCAAGCTAAATCAATTAAAGGGATTCGACGGGATTTAACCACTGAAATCTCACAAATCAATCAATTACACGGACCGCGTAATTAAACCCGGGATCACGCCGCCTTCCATCTTCGGGTGCCCCAAAGAAGGAAGGCGACCCCCTATAAAAGAAGGGGCCTTCCACCCATTTCAGCAGGTGGACACCCTCTTGAGAAAAGGCTAGCACCACGTTCGAACGTTTGGGGAAGACGTCGGCCGAAGGTTCTAAAGAAGGAGAGCAGCTCGGGGCCCTGATGCCTTTTCGTTGCATCGGAGCAAGGACTTCCGATCCCCGCCAACAACTCCCTGCAGGTAAGTTCTTCCACCCTCGCCGTTTTCCCGCACGTCCTTACGATGTTTTCTCGAGCCCTGACCATATAACCTCTTTTCCATGCAAGGGAATGGTCGGAGGACGGACCCGGGTATCATTCCTTCGGAAACACGTCCGAAGGTACCGATGGCTGCCCTCCGGTCGAGCTCGGTTCAGTCGCGACCCTTCTGTCGGGTTTTTCTACGTGGAAACTCTAAGTTTCCCAACCGGCTTTACGTGTTTTTATCCGATCTCCACATATTCTTTCCGGGAGGCGTAAGTCTACCCTCCCGATAACTCAGAAAGATTTCCGGGATGACGCCATCGACAAGGAAGCTGGCAATGGCCGTTCGAGTGTATGAACACATAAAACCCGACGGTGCTCGTTTCTTTTCCGTGAGACGTAAGTCTACCCTCCCCATGCCTCGAAGAGATTTTTGGGATGATGTCGCCGGCAAGGAAGCCGGTGGTGGCCGTTCGGGTGTATGAACACATACAACCCGACGGTGCCCGTTTCTTTTTTGGGAGGCGTAAGTCTACCCTCTCGATGCCCCGAAAAGATTTTCGGGATGACGCTGCCGGCAAGGAAGTCGGCGGTGGCTGTTTGGGTGTACGAACACGTACAACCTGACGGTGCCTGTTTCTTTTCTGGGAGGCATAAGTCTACCCTCCTGATGCCCTGGAAAGATTTCCGGGATGATGCTGCCGGCAAGGAAGCTAGCGGTGGTCGTTCGGGTGTGCAAAGAAGCACAGCCCGACGATTCTAGATTTCTGGAAAATACAAGCCCTCTGTTAAAACCCCCATGCTTTAACAAACAACACTTGCACAGACGGCTCGGGGAACCAACTGGCTTGCCGCCGGCAAGTCGGTACAAACAACCGGCCACCGGTTCCCCGAAAACCCATCTTTACACAAATGGTTCCGGGAACCAACCAGCCACTGGTTCCCCAAAAACCCATCTTTACACAGATAGTTCGGGGAACCAACTGGCTTGCCGCCGACAAGCCGGTACAAACAACCGGCCACTGGTTCCCCGAAAGCTGATCTTTACACAAACGGTTCGGGGAACCAACCGGCCACTGGTTCCCCGAAAGCCCATCTTTACATAGACAGTTCGGGGAACCAACCGGCTTGCCGCTGGCAAGCTGGTACAAACAACCGGCCATTGGTTCACCGAAAACCCATCTTTACACAAACGGTTCAGGGAACCAACCGGCTTGGCAAGCCGGTACTAATAACCGACGACCGATTCCCCGAAAACCCATCTTTGCGCAGATGGTTCGGGGAATCAGTCGGCCTGCCTCCGGCGAACCGGTATAAAAACCAGTAGCCGGTCCCCGATCTCTGGAAAATGTAAGTCTACATTCCCAATGTCCCAGATAGATTTTTGGTATATCCAACCGGCTATCCGGTGGCCCCGAAAAGTTTTTTGGGGAAAGGTCACATGTGGCCAGACTGATTATCGTAGTTTTTCGTTTTAGAGCCGGAGAGAGGCCAGGAATGCCCAGGCTTTCTGGGGGTGCCTAACACCTTCCCCAACAGTACCCTGAGCCCCTTATCTAGTTCTCTCATGTTACACAATTTTACGTAATTCCCGTAGTTTTATCGTTTCAATGGCAGAACGACACTTTCCCATCCGGTTTTCCTTGTTTTCTACCCAAAAATAAGGTGGCGACTCCGTTCAACAAGCCATCAACTGCACGTAGTGATGCGCTCACACAAACACATTTCAATTCTCTGTACCTCAGCCCATCCGCCAGCAGGGCTGGTGGAAACCCGTGGGCTTCCAGGTGATAGCCGGATGAAAGAGAGGGTACACCCACCTTCTTCTACTTGCGGTTGGCTTTGGATTACTGGTTGCCACCCTTCTACGGCCGGTAACTAGGGTACTCTAGCTAGCTACCGCTTAGCTATTTCTACACTCCTTTGCTTGTACAAGTGCTTCTTTTTGAAAATGATGACTTTCGCACAAACCACCTTCTTGGCTTTATCGTCCCAGAAACAGTAACCAACATACTCCTATCCGTACCCAATGAAGTAACACTTCTTCGATTCCAGGTCCAATTTATCCCTCTTATCCTCACTAACATGTTGGTAGGATAAACAATTGAAAATTCGTAGGTGAGAGAGACTAACCTGCTTCTCGCTCCACAACTCTTTCGACATCCAGAAGTTGACTAGGATTGATGGCCTTCGGTTTATCAAGTAAGTTGTTGTGCTAATGGCTTCCGCCCAGAACGTCTTCAAAAACCTAGTATATAGCCTCATGCACAAGGCCCTCTCATTCAACATTCGGTTCATCCTCTCGGCAACCTCGTTTTGCTGCGGTGTTCAGGGTACTGTCCGGACTCTCCTGACTCCTTTTGTCTCACAGAAGTCAAATTCCATGTTGTCATATTCTCCTCTATTGTCTGATATGATGCACTTCACATTTCTCTTTTTCTGGTTTTCCAATTCTGCCTTTCACTTCTTGAAAGCTTGGAAAACTTCTAACTTGTGCATAAGAAAGCGCACTTAAACCTTTTAGATATTGTCATCGATAAATGTGACATAGTACAGGTAGTCGCTTAACGAACGAATTGGTGCTGGCCCCCACATGTCTATGTGGACCAAGTCTAGCTTACTTGACTCTGGACCGTGTGATGCAGTTGAGAAGTTGACTCTTCTGCTTCCCCAAGATGCAACTTTCACAACTCTCTAGGCAAACTTCCTTTGATTTTGGAATCCTTTCGCTGGTTGCTAGCACCTTCAGTCCCTTCTCATCCATGTGTCCCATCCGACAGTGCCACTGCCTGGACACCTTTGTGGCGGTTGTCGCCATTGTCAACTGGTCATCTGCCTCACTTTTTGCCTCTGCTGCCATGAGATATAGGGTACCGGTCCTCTAGTCCGTTGCTACCACCTAGATACCCTTCATCACCTTCCACTTGCTGCTTCTAAAGCCAACATGGTGACCTTACTTGTGAAGTTGGCTTACAAAAATGAGATTCTTGGCCAAGTTAGGGACGTACCTCACCTCCTGGAGTCTCCACAATCCCCGCTTCATTTGGATTTGGATGTCACCTCATCCGAGAACTTCCAAACAGGTATTGTTGGCCAGATAAACCTTCTATACAGGGATCCCCCGGTAGTTCTGCAACAACTCCTTTTGGTACGTCATATGGAACGATGCACCGGAGTCCATCACTCATGTGTCGATCAGATTACCGACACAACAAATCAAGGTGTCACCTGCGTCGTCTGCTAGTGCATTCACCCCGGCTCCCCTAGCGGCATCCACGTCTACCCTCCTGGGTTCCGAACACTTCGACCACAAGTGTCTAAACTTTTCGCAGTTCCAACACTTGATTTCCATGTGACTTTTGCTACCGCTGTGTGCTTTCTGTCGATAGCTGGATCTCCGGCCCTTGGACTAGCTCTGTCCCATGCTCTTCACGCTGAGCACTAATGTTGACACCTCTCCACTACTCTTCTAGCAGATGTCATCGTTCAACAACAAATCTGTCACCTGCCACATGTCCAGCCTTCCCTGTCTCAAAGAGTTGCTTGCAGAAGTCACCACGGCTGACCAGCTCCCCAATAACGACAACAACAGGATTAACGCCTGGACTTCATCGTCAAACATGATCTCCACTTAATCCAGTTGAGTTAGTATCGTGTTGAGCTCATTCACGTGGTCGGCCGTCAATGTTCCCTCCCACATCTTCATGTTGAAGAGTCTGCGTATAAGAAATACCTTATTGGACACCATCGACTTTTCGTAGGTGTTGGACATAGCCCTCATGACTCTAGTTGTTGTCGTCTCCTTGGCAATGTTGAATAACACGTTGCTTGCCAGCGACAACCTGATTAGCCCAAGAGATTTTCGATCTAAAAGCTCTCACTACTCCTGCTCCATCTTCTCCAATTTCCTTTCTGACAGTGGTTGATGAAGATCTTTCTAGTACAGACTGTCCTCCATTTACATCTTCCAAAATTCGAAGTCTTTTTCATTGAACTTGTCAACTCCGTGCTTCCTCTCATTTGCCATCGTGAACTTTTTTCGAGATTCTAGGTGGAACACTCTAACTGTTGCTTCCTAACAACCGGTTGCCGCTTCTCCTATCAGATGTCTGCTTCAAACAACCACCTACTACCTGCGGCACTCTCCTTCAAACGCTACTCTACTCCATTAGCTGCCACTTCGCCTGTTGAATGTCTGCTCACCCAGCTGTAGGATAGTTCTGCTTGGTAGCTAACTCCTCCACCTGTAACTGCATACCTGCTTCATGTTTTCCAATGTCGCTCCCACTCGACCTGGAAGTTTTGATACCAGTTGTTAGGAAAATGATGTCTCTTCCGCGACCACGTCACGGTCGCTCGACGCTCCTTGTCCCAACAACGCACATCTCCTTTGATTGCTCACCGACGAAAAACACTCAAGCTCTCTCTCATAGTATCGTCGTAGGTGGAAGAAAGAGAAGGAAGAAGGAAATGGATATAAGGATTTATGTGGTTCGGTAAAACAATCTACTCCACAGGGGTGCTGGTGCTGTATCAATCTTCATGCCGCCAACATGCAAACTACATGAAGTGATCACTCTACAACCTCTCCCACTTGTGCCATCACACTCTTCTCTGTTACAACAGCATCTCTCTTGTAGTAGTCTGTCTCAACAAGACATATTACTCCCTATATATAGGGATACAGGAAAGAGAACCCTAAGAGACGAATGCAAGAGGACCCTCGAACTTATCGCCACCCGATAGCCACATGTGACCCATCTTTGGCCACACCTGTCCTTTAACCAATTGCCAATCCTCTTGGGCCACCTGCCGCCTGACCAATTGGGTCAAGCTCCCTCTACGCTGGTCTTTAGCTCTCGCCCTCTCATAGCACTACGCCAATCCATAGACTTATCTCCGTATACTTACGATCGTAATCTTAAGCCATAGACTTATGGCCGTAAGGTTAAGGTCCTACGCTCTTCCTCCTGGTCCTCTACACAACCTGGATAATCGATACCCAGCTACCACCCTATGATCTCGGTATCTACCTATTCTCTAGCGAAAGTTGACTCTTCACTCCTGCAGCCTGAACACTTCGACACCCAGTTGTTGCTTCGCAACTACCGCTTCATAGACCTAGCTACCGCCTGCTCTTTGGCGGAAGACCGTCTCCACACCTTACAACTCTAACAGAAAAAAAAAAATTCCAAAACAACCTTATTCGAATTAAATGAGGTCTTCCATTATAAACAAGAAAAAAAGAAATGACGAGAAAAAATCGACGATTTTCTTACTAGTTGTTGTGGTCATGATTATTTTGAACTCTTATTATATTCGATAGTCATCGTCTCTCTGTGTGTCATGCTTCTCTCGCCTTCCAACTTGTTAAAATTCTATCTCAAAACCAATTGGTGATGAGTTGAAGAGTTCTTACTAGTTTTTTAGTGTGGTTTCAAAGCAAGGTTCATACACATTCACTTATGACATTTGTAGGCATAAAAAAATTTAAAATAAGCCACAAGTGAAGGGGAATGTAAAGAATAGTTGCGCATTGATAAATGTAAGGAATAAATTAAACTGTGTCATCTACCAGTGCATTCACCTGCGTCGTCTGCCAGTGCATTCACCCCGGCTCCCCTAGCGGCATCCACGTCTGCCCTCCTAGGTTTCGAACACTTCGACCACAAGTGTCTGAACTTCTCACAATTCCAACACTTGATTTCCATGTGACTTTTGCTACCACTGTGTGCTTTCTGCCAGTAGCTGGATCTCCGGCCCTTGGACTAGCTTTGTCCAATGCTCTTCACGCTGAGCGCTAATGTTGACACCTCTCCACTACTCTTCTAGCAGATGTCATCGTTCAACACCAAATTTGTCACTAGCCACATGTCCAGCTTTCCCTGTCTCAAAGAGTTGCTTGCAGAAGTCACCACGGCTGACCAGCTCCCTAGTAACAACAACAACAGGATTAACGCCCAGACTTCGTCGTCAAACACGATCTCCACTGAATCCAATTGAGTTAGTATCGTGTTGAGCTCATTCACGTGGTCGGCCGTCAATGTTCCCTCCCACATCTTCATGTTGAAGAGTCTGCGTATAAGAAATACCTTATTGGACATCGTCAACTTTTCGTAGGTGTTGGACATAGCCCTCATGACTCTAGTTGTTGTCGTCTCCTTGGCAATGTTGAATAACACGTTCCTTGCCAGCGACAACCTGATTAGCCCAAGAGATTTTTTATCTAAAAGCTCTCACTACTCCTGCTCCATCTTCTCCAATTTCCTTTCTGACAGTGGCTGATGGAGATCTTTCTGGTACAGACTGTCATCCATTTACATCTTCCAAAATTCGAAGTCTTTTTCGTTGAACTTGTCAACTCCATGCTTCCTCTCGTTTGCCATCGCGAACTTTTTCCAAGATTCTAGGTGGAACACTCTAACTGTCGCTTCCTAACAACCGTTGCCGCTTCTCCTATCGGATGTCTGCTTCAAACAATCACCTACTACCTGCGGCACTCTCCTTCAGAGGCTACTCTACTCCAACGGCTGCCACTTCACCTGTTGAATGTCTACTCACCCAGCTGCAAGCTAGTTCTACTTGGTAGCTAACTCCTCCACCTGTAACTGCGTACCTACTTCATGTTTTCCAATGTTGCTCCCACTCGACCAGGAAGTTTTGATACTAGTTGTTAGGAAAATGATGTCTCTTCTGCGACCATGTCACGATCGCTCGACGCTCCTCGTCCCAACAACGCACATCTCCTTTGATTGCTCACTGACAAAAAACACTCAAGCTCTCTCTCATAGTATCGTCGTAGGTGGAAGAAAGAGAAGGAAGAAGGAAATGGACATAAGGATTTATGTGGTTCGGTAAAACAACCTACTCCACAGGGGTGCTGGTGCTCTATCAATCTTCATGCTGCCAACATGCAAACTACATGAAGTGATCACTCTACAACCTCTCCCACTTGTGCCATCACACTCTTCTCTATTACAGTAGCATCTCTCTTGTAGTAGTCTGTCTCAACAAGACATATTACTCCCTATATATAGGGATATAGGAAAGAGAACCCTAAGAGATGAATGCGAGAGGACCCTTGAACTTATCGCCACCCGATAGCCACATGCGACCCATCTTTGGCCACACCTGTCCTTTAACCAATTGCCAATCCTCCTGGGCTAGCTGTCGCCTGACCAATTGGGTCAAGCTCCCTCTTCACTGGTCTTCAGCTCTCGCCCTCTCGTAGTTCTACGCCAATCCATAGACTTATCTCCGTATACTTACGACCGTAATCTTAAGCTATAGACTTAAGGCCATAAGGTTAAGGTCCTACGCTCTTGCTCCTGGTCCTCTACACAACTTGGATAATCGATACCCAGCTACCACCCTATGATCTCGGTATCTACCTATTCTCTAGCGAAAGTTGACTCTTCACTCCTATAGCCTGAACACTTCGACACCCGGTTGTTGCTTCGCAACTACCGCTTCATAGACCTAACTGCCGCCTGCTCTCTGGCGGAAGACCGTCTCCACACCTTACATCTCTAACAGAAAAAATATCAATTCCAAAACAACCTTATTCGAATTAAAGGAGGTCTTCCATTATAAACGAGAAAAAAAGAAATGACGAGAAAAAATCGACGATTTTCTTACTAGTTGTTGTGGTCATGATTATTTTGAACTCTTATTATATTCGATAGTCATCGTCTCTCTGTGTGTCTTGCTTCTCTCGCCTTCCAACTTGTTAAAATTCTATCTCAAAACCAATTGGTGATGAGTTGAAGAGTTCTTTATATATTAAGTTTAATTTATTCCTTACATTTATCAATGCGCAACTATTTTTTACATTCCCCTTCACTTGTGGCTTATTTTAAATTTTTTTATGCCTACAAATGTCATAGGTGAATGTGAATGAACCTTGCTTTGAAACCATATTAAAAAATCATGGTGGATGGAGATCAAAATTCGAGCATGAAAGCATGGATGGAAGGGAGAAGGATGGTGGACGGAAAGGGGTGAACAATGACTTGGGTATGCACAAAAATTTGGAAGGAGAAAAGGTTAAAAATTTCATTCAAGCATAGTGTTCAATTTATACAATACAGTAATGATTGAGATTAAAACATCACCATCTAATGATGAGGAATAAATAGTTTTCACATTTTCCCCACTCCCCCCCAAGTTTTAGTGTGTAGATGTCACAAACACCTAACTTGCTCTAAAGTGTTGTAAAAG
>JAMKPZ010015618.1:0-19280 GCA_024699675.1 Amphibolis antarctica | reverse complement strand
GAAGAGAGAGTTGACTGTAGAAGTGTGGGGTTGTGGATTGTTGATGTTGTGGGAACCTCATAATTAAGAGGGATGTAGTGGTGGAATTGAGGTTGTTTGTCCAAGAAAGTGGCGAGACGTAGAAGATCACCTTTCAGAGAGGGTTGTTTGTCCAAGAAGGTTGCAAGACAAGCAAAAGTTGCAGGTCATAGAAGGTCACAAGCAAGTTTCGCCTAAGGGGTCGTTTGCAGGAGCTACGACGGAGAGGCTTCCTGTGGGAGTTGTGTCAGTAGAGAGGGCTGTTTGTTGTTGTTGCAGCAAAGAAGCTTGATCATGGAGAGGATAGAGTTGTGAGTGGTGGCAGGGTTGTAAAATGTGAGCTAGGGTTTGTTTTGCTGTGTTAGAGAGACAGGGAGAGTATAGGTGGAAGATTGATTATTAACAACAAATATGGCCTCTTTATATAGAGACAACATCTACAGTGAAAACTCAAAACAAGTAATGTGGAATTAAACCCAGTTACACAAGAACCCTAATACATTATTTAGACTTTGACAACAATAATCAATTTCTTAATCCCATTATGTAGTTGGTGTACCCTCTCTTTCATCCGGTTATCACCCGGAAGCCCATGGGTTTCCACCGGCCCCACCGGCGGATGGGCTGAGGTACAGAGAATTGAAAGGTATTTGTGTGAGCGCATCACCACGTGAGGTGGATGGCTCGTTGAACGGAGTCGCCACCTTATTTTTTGGTAGAAAACAAGAAAAACCGGATGGAGGAGTGTTCTTCCATCATCAAAGCGGTAAAACCATACGAATGATGTAAAATTATGTAACAAAAATGTGAGAGAACTGGATGCGGGGCTCAGGGTACTGTTGGGGAAGGTGTTAGGCACACCCAGACAGCCCAGGCGATCCCGACCTCTCTCCGGCTCTAAAATGGGAAATTACGATAGTCAATCTGGCCACATGTAACCTTTCCCCAGAGAACTTTCTGGGGTCGCCGGACAGCCGGCTGGATGTACCGGCTACCACGTCATGTCTTCCTCCCCCCTACCAGAGGTGAGAACTTTCGTTGCCACCTGGCCGGGGCTGGCAAGAATGCATGTCGGGGACGTCATCCCAGGAATCTTTTTAGGGCATCGAGGATGTAAACTTACATTTCTTAGGAAATGGGGATCGGTTGCCGATATTCTTGTACCGGTTGGCTGAAGGTAGGCCGGCTAGTTCCGCTAATCATCTGTGTAAATATGAGTTTTCGGGGGAACTGGTGACTGGTTGTTTATATCGGCTTGTCGGCGGCAAGCCGGGTGATTCCCCGAATCATTTGTGTAAAGATGGGTTTTTGGGGAAATTCCAGTCGGATCCATGAACCAGCCTGCCGGCGGCTAGCCGGCTGCTTTCCCCACTCATTTGCACCCATGGGGGTTTTGGGGAAGCGACGGCCGGTTCCTTGAACCAGCCTGCCGGCGGCTAGCTGGCTGCTTTCCCCACCCCTTTGCACCCATGGGGGTTTTGGGGAAGCGGCGGTCAGTTCCTTGAACTGGCTTGCCGGTGGCTAGTCGACTGCTTTCCCCCCTCCTTTGCACCCATGGGGGTTTTGGGGAAGCGACGGCTGGTTCCTTGAACCGGCCTGCCGGTGGCAAGCCGACTGCTTTCCCCCCTCGTTTGCACCCATGGGGGTTTTGGGGAAGCGGCAGCTAGCCGGTTGCTTTCCCCACTCCTTTGCACCCATGGGGGTTTTGGGGAAGCGACGGCCAGTTCCTTGAACCGGCCTGCTGGCAGCTAGCCGGCTGCTTTCCCCCCACCTTTGCACCCATGGGGGTTTTGGGGAAGCGGCGGCTAGCCGGCTGCTTTCCCCACTCCTTTGCACCCATGGGGGTTTCGGGGAAGTTGCGGCTAGCCGGCTGCTTTCCCCACCCCTTTGCACCCATAGGGGTTTTGGGGAAGCGGCGGCCGGTTCCTTGAACTGGCGGCTGCCGGCTGCTTTCCCCCCTCCTATGCACCCATGGGTGTTTTGGGGAAGCGGCGGCCGGTTCCTTGAGCCGGCCTACCAGCGGCTAGCCTACTGCTTTCCCCACTCTTTTGCACCCATTGGGGATTTTGGGGAAGCGGCGGCCGGTTCCTTGAACCAGCCTGCTGGCAGCTAGACGACTGCTTTCCCCACTCATTTGCACCCATGGGGGTTTTGGGGAAGCGGCGGCCGGTTCCTTGAACCGGCCTGCCGACAGCTAGCCGGCTGCTTTCCCCACTCCTTTGCACCCATGGGGGTTTTGGGGAAGCGGCGGCTAGCCGGCTGCTTTCCCCCCTCCTTTGCACCCATGGGGGTTTTGGGGAAGCGGCGACTAGCCGGCTGCTTTCCCCCCTCCTTTGCACCCATGGGGGTTTTGGGGAAGCGGCGGCCGGTTCCTTGAACCGGCTTGCCGGTGGCTAGTCGGTTGCTTTCCGCACTCCTTTGCTCCCATGGGGGTTTTGGGGAAGCGGCGGCTAGCCGGCTGCTTTCCCCCCTTCTTTGCACCCATGGGGGTTTTGGGGAAGCGGCGGCCGGTTCGTTGAACCGGCCTGCCGACGGCTAGCCGACTGCTTTCCCCACTCCTTTGCACCCATGGGGGTTTTGGGGAAGTGGCGGCTAGCCGGCTACTTTCCCCACTCCTTTGCACCCATGGGGGTTTTGGGGAAGCGGCGACTACCCGACTACTTTCCCCCTTCCTTTTGCACCCATGGGGGTTTTGGGGAGGTGGCAGCCGATTCCTTGAACTGGCTTGCCGGCGGCTAGCCGACTGCTTTCCCCAGAAAAATGGAAACCGTTGGGTTGTACGTTTCGTACCCCCTGACGGCCACCACTGGCTTCCTTGCCGACGGCGTCATCCCGGAAATCTTTCCGGGGCATCGGGAGAGTAGACTTACGCCTCTCGGAAAAGAAATGCGCACCGTCGGGTTGTACGTGTTCGTACCCCCAGACGGCCACCGTCGGTTTCCTTGTCGGTGGTGTTATCCCGGAAATCTTTTCGGGACCCCAAGAAAGGCATGTGGGGGTCGGATAAAAATTCATTGAAGTGGCTTGTCGGCTCCATCCCCCCAACTATGGGTTTTTGGGGAATTCGGGTGCCGCTTCCTTGAAGTGGCTAGCCGGGTAGTTCCCCGGACGTTTGTATCAAATGTGGGTTTTTGGGGGATCCGGGTGCCGCTTCCTTGAAGCGGCTTGATGGCGGCAAGCCAGCTCCATCCCCTAACTTTTTGACTAAATGTGGGTTTTTTGGGGATCCGGGTGCCGCTTCCTTGAAGCGGCTTGCCGGCAGCAAGCCGGCTCAATCCCCCCCACTTTTTAACTAAATGTGGGTTTTTGGGTATCCGGGTGCCGCTTCCTTGAAGCGGCTTGCCGGCGGCAATTCCCCTGACGTTTGCTTAAGCAGGGGGTCAACAGAATGCCCCTCCCTAGGCGAGGTTGTATGACTACGGGGGAAGGAAACCGACATCCTAGGGTTGAATGACCCCCATGCGTAACTGGTGAGCCGTGCGAGATTTTTGTGAATCGTCTATCATTGGTCAGAAAAATGCAATCGGACTTACACTCTCGGTCACTTGACCGAGGGATGCCATCATGTTAGCCGGTTGGCTGCGCGGCGGCCACCTTGTGGGTGCCGGAGACCAGGTAATGAGTTAGAAAGGGTTTGCGTACCGTGTCCGAAGGCCGTGCCGGCGTTGTGTTGTATCCCCTCGCATCTCGGATCCTTGCCGGCTAGTTACGCGGCAACCCCCTTGTGGGAGTCGGGCACCGGGGTGGGATGTGAAGGCTTCACATGCTTCTTTTCTGAAAGTTGTCAAGCAGTGAATAGTCACATCACACTTTTTGTGACATTACGTTCTGTCCGATTGATTACGTGGAAGCGGCGGCAACCGGCTGGTGATGTGATTGGAAAAGCTGTAACGGACGTAGAATGGTCACGTCGTACCTTTGTGATTTTTCCTTTCAACCGGTTGGCCAGGCGGCACCCGCCTCGCGGGAGGCGGCACCCGGGTGAAGGTGTGCACGTCTTACGTGCTTTTGTACCTTTCTCGATTTTCGTTCGTCTTTTCTGGTTTCCATGTAACTTTCTCGGTTACCATGCCTTGACCGTACCTTTTCAAAGTTGTCAAGAATCATTTCAGCTTTTCGTGCAACCAGTTTTTGAACCGATTGCCGCCTTCTCCTAGGCGGAGTCCGGCCGTTTCCCTATAAATAGGGGGTGAGGCCGTTGTGGATTTCACCACTTCTTCTCTTGTTTTCACCTCTCCCTTGGGTCTTTGCTTGGATTTCCTCCTTTCTTTCACCCATTTGTAATTTCGAACTTAGTCAACATGCCTCGCACCAAGAATGTTATGGGGCACGTCCGGCAACCGGCTTCCGGGTTTGAACGTCGATGGCTAGCTCTCTTACCGCTGACTCTAAGGAACATGCCAGCGGAGCAGCTTGTCTACCCCAACCATGCCGAGTCGGCCCACCTAGCCGTCTTCTTCGAGTTAACCGGTAATGGCTGCGACGCTACTTCGGCCGAGGCCATGTCCTATTGGTGGTTGGGGGAACGGCGATGGAGCTCCGGTGCCTCTAGCTCTCGTGTGCCGGTGGAAGGTGAGGCGTCAGTGGAGGCTCCCCTTCAAAGCTCGCGACGTCGGATGCGTCGCAAGACCGCAGTGGACTGGCAACAGCACCTTGCCGGGACTCCATCAACACCATTCAAGATCCCCGATGACGCGGCTTCGGATGTTGGGTCGGTCTGGCTGGCACTCCCTTGGTATCGGACTCCAACCGGTTCCGAGGAGGCGACGGCTGATGGTGTAGCTCCCCCCGACACCGACCAGGATTTGGCATCCTCCGTCAATGACCGCTTGGCCATGAAGACAGTTTTGTACGATAGGCCAGCTAACTTTGACCGGCTACCGGAGGTGGAGCGACTGTTCGCCGCACAGGGCTTGCTCCCCTTCGTTCGGGATTTCCGTCGGGTCGAGACCGTCCCCGGTCTGGTGGCCGAGATGTACTCCAACCTGTCGGAGGTGGGGTCACAACTCGTTCTGGGCCTCCTGTCCGGGCTGATGGAACTCTCCAATGCACTCCTGTTCGAGGTGTTGGGTCTCCGCTTCACCGGCCTGGACATCTTCTCCCCCCTGCCAAACCTTCCCTGGAGCATGGGCGACATCAACGCGGCAGTTGCCACGGATACCGATCTTGATCAACGGGTCATCAAGGCCTGGGACCTGAACCCGGTCGCCCACCTCGTCTCCTTCATCCTTAACAATACGATCCTCCCTAAGGGGGGGCATTGGGACGAGGTTAGTGTGGCGACTTACCTTGCGACTTTCGTGGTGGTGTCGGGTTGCCAAGTGAACTGGGCGGCAGCGGTTCGGTGCCAGATGCGCGGCGTGATCCTCCCAGGCCGGCGACCTCCCGGCCAGTTGCTCTTCGGGGAGGCGATGGTGGAACTGGCCCACTTCCTCAGCATCTCAACCAGGGGCCAGCAGAGGGTCCCGCTCCAGACCCGGCCCATTACATCAGTTGACCTGGGCCGGTACGAGAGGCTCGCGTCGAAGCAGAGCAGCTCGTCGTCCGGCGGGACTTCAACCGGGCGCCGTCCTCTTGCTCCTGCTTCTGCTTCTCGGTCCATCGGTGGAGCTTCTCGGGACCCAGATTTTGCTGAGGGCTTGTGCGCGGTGCTGGATCGTCTCAATGCTCGAGACGAAGTCCTTATCCGATTGTTGAGCCAGGAAAACCGATTGATCCACCTTGTGGAGCGAATAGAGCGCCGGGAACGGGCCCGTGACCTACGGAGACGGGAGCGTTAGAGGACCGACCCCCGGAGGTTTGAGCCCCGGAGGGTGGAGCCCTCGATGTCTTCTGAGGAGGAGTAGTCTGCTTGTACCCCCCCTTTTAAGTAATGAAAAAAAAATCTGTCCATAACTCTCTTTTTACTTATTTTCATGGGTTTGTGGGTGAAATGTGGGGAAATGACACGAAGACCATGTTTGTACCATGCCAGGATTTTGGGGAGCCGGCAACCGGGTTTTCTTACCGGTTGCCGGTGGCGGGCCGGTCTGGCCACCCGATCTATACGTCTAAGTACGGCTTTCGGGGTACCGGCAACCGGGTTTTCTTACCGGTTGCCGGTGGCGGGCCGGTTTGGCAACCAGGTTTTCTTACGAGGTAGGATGGCTAGTGAGTTGGACCTACTCATCATGTGTGCATCGTGCGTGCCTCGTGTGACGTGTAAGTCATAAAAGGGAATTCCTCGAGGAAAGGAGCGTACCTGTCCGGACTTGATCTCTCGATCAGTCGGTGGAGAGTCGTACCGGTGACGTCAGCCTGTCTGAAGGCGTTGGCTGACCTGTTTGAAGGCGGCGGCCGCGTTGTCCCCTGATTGAGTTCGTCCTTCATGGCCTTGGGGAGCTGACTCGTTGGTTTGAAGGTGACTGCGGGCCTTCGGGGGCTGGTCTAGGGAGGTGGTAACCGGCTCATCTGGAGGCGGCAGCCGCGTGAAACCCCGATGGAAGTCATTTTTTACGGGTCCTTGGGGGCCGGTGTAGGGAGGCGACAAGCGGCTCGTCTGGAGGCGGCAGCCGCGTGAAACCCCGATCGACGTCATTTTTCTGGGTCTTTCGGGGGCCGGTCTAGGGAGGCGGCAACCGGCTCGTTTGGAGGCGGCAGCCACGTGAAACCCCGATCGACGTCATTTTTCTGGGTCCTTCGGGGGCCGGTCTAGGGAGGCGGCAACCGGCTCGTCTGGAGGCGGCAGCCACGTGAAACCCCGATCGACGTCGTTTTTCTGGGTCCTTCGGGGGCCGGTGTAGGGAGGCGGCAACCGGCTTGTTTGGAGGTGGCAGCCTCATGAAACCCTGATCGATGTCATTTTTCTGGGTCTTTCAGGGGCCGATCTAGGGAGGCGGCAACCGGCTCGTCTGGAGGTGGCAGCCGCGTGAAACCCCGATCGACGTCGTTTTTATGGGTCCTTCGGGGGCCGGTCTAGGGAGGCGGCAACCGGCTCGTCTGGAGGCGGCAGCCGGGTGAAACCCCGATCGACATCATTTTTCTGGGTCCTTCAGGGGCCGGTCTAGGGAGGCGGCAACCGGCTCGTCTGGAGGCGGCAGCCGCGTGAAACCCCGATCGACGTCGTTCTTCATGGGTAAAACTTTTTCAGTTGTGACAAATTGACCTGGCCGAACTCCTGTTGGGTGGCCTCATCAAAAAGGTAAGCAGCTCCCCCACTAAGGATCTTGGTGATGATGTACGGGCCACGCCAGTTCGGGGAGAATTTTCCCACTGAACCTGCTGGAAAAATGGAGCGAAGGACTAGATTACCGAGCTTAAGGAGTCGAGGATGAACCTTTTTGTTGTAAGCTCTTGCCATCTTTCTCTGATATGTCTGGGCGTGGTTCAGCACCCTCAACCTTCTTTCGTCGAGGAGGTCGAGTTGCAGTAGGCACGATTCTAACCATTGGTCATCGGAGTCTGCTGTTTCTTTGAGGATGCGAAGGGACGGAAGTTCTACTTCCACTGGCAACATTGCTTCGGACCCGTATACCAGTGAGTACGGCGTTGCTCTGGTAGTGGTCCGTAGGGATGTCCGATAGGCCCAGAGTGCATACGGGAGGTGGTCGTGCCAATCCTTGTGTGTTCGGACCATCTTCTTGAGAATCCGGACTAGTGTCTTGTTAGCTGCTTCGACTGCCCCGTTCATCTGTGGCCTGTAGGGAGATGCCCTTAGGTGACGGATACGGCATTGCTCGAGGTAGCTTGTGACTTGCTTTGCTGTAAAGTTGGTGCCGTTGTCGGTCACCACCTCGAAGGGTACGCCATACCGGGTGACAATGTTGTTGCGTAAGAACCTCTGGGTGGCGGCGGCCGTGACTGTCTTGTAGGAGGCCGCTTCCACCCACCTGGAGAAGTAATCGATAGCTACCAGTATATACCGGTGTCCATTGGTGGCTGTCGGCTTGATTTCGCCTACCACATCCAAGGCCCACATGGTGAATGGCCAAGGAGAAGCCATGTTGTATAATTCCTTGGGGGGCGGGTGGATGAGGTTTCCATGTATCTGACATTGGTGACAGTGACGGATGTACGCGGTGCAGTCTGCTTCTATTGTACTCCAGTAGTAGCCTTGAAGCATGATCTTTTTCGCCAGGAGGATCCCATTCAAGTGGGATCCAGAGACACCTTCATGGATTTCCTGCATAATCGTATGTGCTTCGGGCGAGGTTACGCAACAGAGGAGAGTCTGGTTGTGGGATCTTTTGTAGAGTTGTCCCTCGCTGAAGACGTAGCCAGCTGCCAGTCTTGACAATGTACGTCTGTCTTGGGTGGTGGCCTCTGGGGGGAACTCTCCGGTCTCCAAGAAGGCTTGTATATCTGAGTACCAGGGGCGGCCCTCTTGCTGTGAATCTGTTCAGTTATGGTCTGGGGACCTATAATCTGTGTTGTTTGGTTCGTCAACTGGAGTTGGTTCTCTGTATTGGTTGGTAGCCTGCTGGTTGCTGGAGTTGCTAGCCAGAGGCACAGCTGTGGGTGTGGTGTTGGCCTGTCTGGGGACTTCTGTAAGGCGGTAGACGTCGTCGCTGTAGGCCGGTCGGTGAAGTGTTGTGACTTCTATGGCAATGCTCTGCCCTTCCGCGACCGCTACCCATGAGGCTAAGACGGCCAGAGCGTCTGCGTATGGGTTGTGCTTGCGGCTAATGTGTTGGAAGTGGACGAACTGGAAGTCGCTTACTAATTGCAGTACGAGTTCCTGGTACGGCTGGAGCTTGGGGTCTCGGGTTTTCCACCTGTTGAGGGTTTGAGAAATTACCAGCATGGCATCGCCGAATACTTGCAGATGTGTGACTCGGAGTTCCAGCGCAAGTCGTAGCCCCATGATACAAGCCTCGTATTCTGCCTCATTGTGTGAGCATGTGAAGAGAAGCCGCTTGGCTACGGGTAGCATCCTTCCTTGGGGATCCACTAGGACGACTCCCACCCCACGACCTTTGGCATTGACTGCTTCGTCGAAGTACAAGGTATGGGGTTTCGGTTGATCAGGATCCAGTTGATCTAGATCCGACTGGTCTGGATTTGGCTCGTCGATGATGAAGATCGGCTCATCTGGGAAGGAATCTTCTAGTGGCTGGTAATCCGGCAAGGGATGGTGTGCCAGCTGGTCAGCCATGGCTTGAGCCTTCATGGACTTTTGGGATACGTACCGGATGTCGAACTCTACAAGGAGCATTTGCCATTTTACGCACCTGCCTACCAAGGCCGGTTGGTCGAAGAGGTAGCGCAGGGGATCTAGGTGGCTGAGCAACAAAACTGGATAGACCACCAGGTAGTGTCGCAACTTTTTTACCGTCCAGACCAGTGAGAGACAGTACTTTTCAATCAGCTCATACCGCTCTTCTACCTTAGTAAACTTTTTACTGAGGTAGTATATGGCCTGCTCGATTCTGCCGGTGGTATCGTGTTGGCCCAATACTACGCCCATGGAGGAAGCTGTTACCGACATGTACAGGAAAAGTGGTCGTCCAGGGTGAGGTGGCACGAGAACTGGTGGTCGGGACAGCTGGCACTTGATGTGGTCGAAGGCGACTTGGCATTCAGTGGTCCATGTGAAGTCGACGTTTTTCTTCAACAGCTTGAAGAAGGGCTTGCAGATTGGCGTGAGGTGCGAGATGAATCGTGCAATATATTGTAGCCTTCCCAGCAAGCTTCGGATCTGTTGTTCTGTCTCTAGGGGAGGCATATCTAAGATTGCTTTTGCCTTGTCAGGATCTACCTCAATACCTTGTTTGCTAATGACGAAGCCGAGGAGCTTCCCGGTGGCGGCCCCGAAGGTTGATTTTGATGGGTTCAATCTGAGCTTGTACTTCTTTAGGCGCTCAAACAGCCTCCTTAGGTGCTTGAGATGTTGCTGATGAGTGCGTGCCTTTACTACCATTTCGTCGACGTAGACTTCGACTTCCTTGTGCATCATGTCGTGGAAGAGGGTGGTCATGGCTCTTTGGTAGGTAGCACCTGCATTCTTGAGTCCAAATGGCATCACCCTGTAACAGAAGACGCCCCAGGGAGTTGCGAATGCTGTCTTCTCCTTGTCATCTACTAGGGCGTCTATGTGTGGCAGCAGGAAGTCGTCCTTGGGGCTGGCTTTGTTGAGGTCCCGGTAGTTGACGCACATGCATATCCGCCCATCTTTCTTTGGGATGGCTACCATGTTTGCTACCCATTCTGGGTAGAAGACAAGCTGGAGGAACTGGACATTCAACTGTTTGTGGACTTCTTCCTTTAGCTTCTGGGCCCATTCCTGCCTCATCCGTCTAGCTTTTTGCTTTACAGGTCGGGCTCCCAGTTTTAGGGGCAATCGGTGGACTGCTACCCGTTCATCCAAACCGGGCATGTCTTCATAATCCCATGCAAACACCTCCACAAATTCACGTAGGAGTGTGAGGAGTTGTTGCCGGTAGGGCTCGGGAACTTCTTTGCTAATTTTCGTTTCTTTTCTATGTTGCTCATCCCCAAGGTTTACAAGTTCGATTTCCTCAGTAGATGCTATGCCGGTAGACTCGGGTGGCTGAACCCACGGGTCTTCTTCTTCGGATTCTTGGCTTTGCAAGTAGGGGCCGTTAGCATCTTCCGTGGCTTGTTGACCTTCGGATTGGAAGGGTGCTGGACGACAAGTTTAGCGAGAGCGGTGCCCGTGGTTTTCTGGCTGGGTGCTGGGTAGCCGAACCGGCTGTAGGTTCGAGGTAATGATGGGTCCCGGAAGTGCTTCATAGGGGACGACAGTGGGCTTGCCGTACTTGCCTACCTGAGGTGTTGTGTCATTGGGCCCTATCTATTGTTCTGGCTGCCAAGCATCCACAGAGAGTGAGGGGCATAATGCCCCTAGTTCTGCCCCGGTGGGAGGAACCATTGGCCAGGTAGATGGGAGGCGAAAACCGGGTGGAACCCCGGACGAGAATGCAACAGGCCGGTCTTGTTCACTGGCTTGAGGGGAGGGGCAGAATGCCCCTAGTTCTATCCCAGAGTATTGGCCAATGCTTTGAAAGACGTTGCTCAGACTGAGTAGGCTAGCTATCCTGACTCCATGATGCGGGGCCCCCATTGGTGGTGGGCGATTTCTGGTTGATCTGGTCGGTACCTGAGGGATTGGTGGTTTGCTGTGTTGAGCGAGAGACTTGGTATGATTGCCAAGTCCCGTTTGACTTGATCGAGTTGCCAAGTCAACGGCTGCTGAGGACGCAGCTGCCGACGCACTTGTGTGTGGGATGTCAAGCCCTGCTGTTGAAGGAGCGGGTTCCGGCGTGAGTTGCGCGGAAGCCATCAGGCTTGCCTTCTGACGTTGATGACCTGCAAGCCTGGAGTGTTCCCACCTAGGTCATCAGGTGGGTGCTGCGGTGCTAGTTTGAAGGAGAGGGGGAAGGAGTGCACGTTGTCATCTCCTTTCCCTGTACAAACCAATCAGATGCTACATCCGTCTCTAAAGTTCCTCCCTATAGGATTAGCATTGGCGAGGGAGGTTGGTGAAGAGTTGGGTCCCCGGTTCCTACCGGAGATTCTTTGAACAGTCGCAGCAGGCCGTCTTCTGGCTCTTGATCTGGTTGTGGGTTGTCCTCCCAGGGCTCCATTCGTCTGGACAGATATTCATAACCATTTGGGTTCTAGAGACCTGGTGGTGAGGCAATAGCTGGTTCCAGTGTCGGGTGTGGTGACCCGGATGACGCCACAGCTGCTATGGATTGTCCTGGGTAGTAGTAATTTTCAGCTAGTATGACGATGACCTCCCCCTTCCATAGGAACTTAAGCATCCTATGAAGGGTGGAAGGCACAATGGAGTTTTGGTGGAGGAACGGGCGGCCCAGGATGAGATTGTAGCTTGGTGGAATGTCTACCACATGCACAGGAACCTCGAAAGTTGCTGGTCCGATGACGAGAGGAAGGACGACTTCACCTTTAGCTTCATGAAGGGTGTTGTCGAATCCTCTCATCACCCGGTCAGTGGGGAGCAAGTCTTGTTCTTTGATCCCTAGCTTATGCAGGACTTGTAGCGGGCACAGGTTTAGCCCAGATCCATCGTCAATCATCACCATTGGGATGCAAAGGCCTTTGCATTGTACCCGGATGTACAAGGACAAGTTGTGGTTGGCCCCAGCTGGTGAGAGATCTAGATCTGAGAAATAGACGAAGGAGGGGACTGTTACCGTGGCCACCATTCCTTCTATGGCCCCAGGAGCGAGACTTTGGTCCACTTTGGCCAGCTACAGTGCTTTGAGGAGGGTTTCCCGGTGCTCGGTAGAGGATCAGAGCAAGTCCCATAAAGAGATGTCTGCTCGTATCCCTTGCAGCTGGATTGACAGGTCTGGGAGCGACGGCGACTGGGTGGCTGGTACTGAGGAGGCAGCTACCGGCCTTGCTGAAGCGACAGCCGATGGTCGGTTACCTGTTGGAGTTCGTCCTACTATTCCCGGGATGGAGATCCCTCTCGAGTGCGATTGTGGCTGATACACTTGGCCAGACCTGGTAATAGCCGTGCATGTGGATGGCTGTTCTATCCCCTTGCCTTTATGTTGTTCGGAGGTGAGCGTGGACGGTGGGGAGGGCCTGGTGAGTTGCTGCTTTGCCAGGTGTGCTTGGAGTGGTGCCGGTGTTGCAGCCGCTGGAGAGGCCGTGCCGGTTGGAGTGCCGGTTGTGGACGCAAAACCGACGGTTGAGGCCTTGGGGTTCGAAGGTATCGCCAGGATGACTGCTCTGATTGGGGCAGCAGGTGAGTAAAGAATTACCTTGGGCTAAGCCCGTGTGGTCGTCCCAGCGGCCGGCTCCCTTGGCGCGACAATCAGTTCTTTTGACGCGGCAACCGTAGGCGCCACCCAAGCGAAGAATTTTCCTGCAGGTGGGGATGACGCCTGTTGCGGCGTAGGCTTTGAAGACTTCCTCCTTCGGTGGCCGCTGATGGTGAAGATGGAGGTCTGGAGTTGTTGATAGTATGGCCGGAGTTCTTCAAGCGTCGGTGGGTGATTAGTCGGACGGATTAAGTTAGCGGGGTTCAGCCAGGGAGTTTCTGCATCTAGCGGCCATACCAAAGGGAGGGATCTCTTTGTCCCTTGTCCATGCCCGGTTGGGTAGGTGGAAGCCGGTTGTGCTTGCCGGAACCCTTCGAGCGGGTGCCTCCTTTGGGCACCCAGGAAGATAGCACTGATCTAGGAGTTGCCTGCGTGATTTGGGAAGGTATGCTGGCCCGGCTCTGTGGGTACGGGTGGCTGTTGAAGCTCAATGGCGCCCGAGTTAATAAGCCTCTGAATAGCTTGTCTCAACGTCCGGCAATGATCCATCGCATGGCCG
This sequence comes from Amphibolis antarctica, assembly GCA_024699675.1. Taxonomy (NCBI): domain Eukaryota; kingdom Viridiplantae; phylum Streptophyta; class Magnoliopsida; order Alismatales; family Cymodoceaceae; genus Amphibolis; species Amphibolis antarctica. The sequence continues at coordinate 5,966 of JAMKPZ010015618.1, read as the reverse complement.
GCGGACCTGTGGTACTCGTAGTACTGCTGCGAGTTGTACTAGGCAGGAAGAACAGCTGGAGGTGGTTTGATAGGGGGGAGTGTGAGCAGTGCCTGGGCCCGGCGAAATACTTGGCTTAGCGGTTCAGAGAGCGGCGTGTATTCTATAATGCGCGGTTGCGAGGGCGGCTAGCGTGGCCCACGCTGTTGCTAATCGGGGCGTTGTTGGTTAACGCCTGGGCGATCTCCTCCTTGTCCCTGGTTTCTTTGTCGAGAGGTTGTCGGGGACGTTACCTGCCACTGTTGGCTAGTCGGTGGCTCGGATGCAGCTGTTGGGCGTGGAGCATTGGGCCTCCAAGGTTGTTGATTCGGGGCCGCTCGGGTGGTGTAGACCGGCTGCTGAACTGGAGTGATTGCAGGCGGGTGGTATTCCCGGGCCGGAGTGTACACTTGTTGCGGTTGGTATGGTGGTGGCGTTGCAGCCACAACGGCCACGGGAGCCGGACGGCTATTGTCACTCCTTCGGGGGCCACGATTGTTCCCCATGTTATCGCCCAAGGCCGGTGGTCAGGGACATATGTTTCCTCTGGGGTTGGCTCCGAATGGAAAAGTTGAAAATCTCCCCGACTTCAAGAATCCTTCTAGGCGGCTACCAGCTTTGATTAACTGGGAGAAAGTTGAGTATGCGGGCCGGGTTGTCCGGTGAGAGGAGTGGTGATAGTGTCATACTCTTCGGCGTGTGGCCTTTCCGGGACACAGATGGTTGGCCTGGGGGGGATTACTGAACCAATCCCTTGCTGTTGATAGCGTGCCAACTAGTGAGCCAGGAGGGTTTGCTCGAAGTGTCCCAGTCGAGGTGGCAGGAAGGCGTCGGCCGCTCCTATGCCCTCAATGTTCGAGGGTGGTTGGTAGGACGGGTCAGTGCTCCGTGCGGGAGCCGGCCCGTTACCTTCAGCTTCAGTGGCCGGAGAAGCCGGCAGCGCAGGATGCACTGTGGCATTGTCGAATGCTACAGCGGCAGACAGATTTGGTGCCCTTGGTTGATCGGGTACGATGACGGGTCGAGTGAAGTTCGTCCGGGTGACGACAGGCGGCGGTGGGCCGAAGACGACAGATAGTGGCACAGAGGTTGCCGTAGTGATGGAGGGGGACGATCCAGAAGCCGCAGCGGAACCGGTGGCCATGGCTCTTGCTTGTGAGCGGGTCAGGATAGGGGGAGCCAGCTGGGTCCGGAATGTACGAGTGACGGCGGTTTCCAAGGAGATGGGGCCCAAAAAATCTGTACGGGTCTGCAAAGAGCTGTAGGAAATCTGCAGGGAGTACCAACGAAGGGTGATGTGGTTCAATGCATTTGAAAGCGGCTTCGCTTAGCAAATGCGGCAAGTTTATTAAAAATCCTAACGAAAAAAATAGGAGATTGACTATAAAAGAGTCATACGAGTGAGAGTTTGTGTCACTTAATCGATAAAACACAGTGAGTGTCCCCAGCGGAGTCACCAAAAATCTGTACCCTCTCTTTCATCCGGCTATCACCCGGAAGCCCATGGGTTTCCACCAACCCTGCCGGCGGATGGGCCGAGGTACAGAGAATTGAAAGGTATTTGTGTGAGCGCATCACCACGTGAGGTGGATGGCTCATTGAACGGAGTCGCCACCTTATTTTTGGGTAGAAAACAAGGAAAACCGAATGGGGGAGTGTTCTTCCATCATCAAAGCGGTAAAACCATACGAATGACGTAAAATTATGTAACGAAAATGTGAGAGAACTGGATACGGGGCTCAGGGTACTGTTGGGGAAGGTGTTAGGCACCCCTAGACAGCTCGGGCGATCCCGATCTCTCTCCGGCTCTAAAATGGGAAATTACGATAGTCAATCTGGCCACATGTAACCTTTCCCTGGAGAACTTTCCGGGGTCGCCGGACAGCGGGCTGGATGTACCGGTTGCCGCATCATGTCTTCCTCCCCCTACCAGAGGTGAGAACTTTCGTTGCCACCTGGCCGGGGCTAGCAAGAATGCATGCCGGGGATGTCATCCCAGGAATCTTTTTAGGGCATCGAGGATGTAAACTTTCATTTCTCAGGAAATGGGGATCGGTTGCCGATATTCTTGTACCGGTTGGCTGACGGTAGGCTGGCTAGTTCTGCTAATCATCTGTGTAAATATGGGTTTTTGGGGGAACTGGTGACCGGTTGTTTATACCGGCTTGCCGGTGGCAAGCCAGGTGATTCCCCAAATCATTTATGTAAAGATGGGTTTTTGGGGAAGTGGTGGCCGGTTCGTTGAACCGGCCTACCGACGGCTAGCCAGCTGCTTTCCCCCACTCATTTGTACCTATGGGGGTTTTAGGGAAGCAGCGGTCGGTTCCTTGAACCGGCCTGTCAGCGGCTAGCCGACTTCTTTCCCCACTCATTTGCACCCATGGGGGTTTTGGGGAAGCGGCGGCTAGCCGGCTGCTTTCCCCACCCCTTTGCACCCATGGGGGTTTTAGGGAAGTGGCGGCCGGTGGCTAGCCGGCTGCTTTCCCCCCTCCTTTGCACCCATGGGGGCTTTGGGGAAGCGGCGGCCGGTTCCTTGAACCAGCCTACCGGCGGCTAGCCGGCTGCTTTCCCCACTCTTTTGCACCCATGGGGGATTTTGGGGAAGTAGCGGTCGGTTCCTTGAACTGGCCTGCCGGCGGCTAGCCGGCTGCTTTCCCCACTCATTTGCACCCATGGGGATTTTGGGGAAGCGACGGCCGGTTCCTTGAATCGGCCTGCCGGCGGCTAGCTGGCTGCTTTCCCCACTCCTTTGCACCCATGGGGGTTTTGGGGAAGCGGCGGCCGGTTCCTTGAACCGACCTGCCGGCAGCTAGCCGGCTGCTTTCCCCCCTCCTTTGCACCCATGGGGGTTTTGGGGAAGCGGCAGCCGGTTCCGTGGACTGGCCTGCCGGTGGCTAGCCGGTTGCTTTCCCCACTCCTTTTGCACCCGTGGGGGTTTTGGGGAAGCGACGGCCGGTTCCTTGAACCGACCTGCCGGCGGCTAGCTGGCTGCTTTCCCCCCTCCATTGCACCCATGGGGGTTTTGGGGAAGCGGCGGCCGGTTCAAGGAACCGGCCTGCCGGCGGCTAGCCGGTTGCTTTCCCCACTCCTTTGCACCCATGGGGGTTTTGGGGAAGCGGTGGCCGGTTCCTTGAACCGACCTGTCGACGGCTAGCCAGCTGCTTTCCCCACTCCTTTGCACCCATTGGGGTTTTGGGGAAGCGACGGCCGGTTCCTTGAACCGGCCTACCGGCGGTTAGCCGGCTGCTTTCCCCCTTCCTTTGCACCCATGGGGGTTTTGGGGAGGCGATAGCCGGTTCCTTGAACTGGCCTACTGGCGGCTAGCTGACTGCTTTCCCCAGAAAATGGAAACCGTTGGGTTGTACATTTCGTACCCCCTGACGGCCACCGCCGGCTTCCTTGCCGACGGCGTTATCCCAGAAATCTTTCCGGGGCATCGGGAGGGTAGACTTATGCCTCTCGGAAAAGAAATGGGCACCGTCGGGTTGTACGTGTTCGTACCCCCGGACGGCCACCGTCGGTTTCCTTGCCGGCGGCATTATCTCGGAAATCTTTCCGGGACCCCAAGAAAGACATGTGGGGGTCAGATAAAAATTCGTAAAGCTAGTTGGGAAACTTCTGAGTTTCCACATAAAAGACTCGACAGATGGGTCACGATTGAACAGAGTTTGATAGTCAACCGGTAGCTGCCAAGTGGTAGGCGGAAGCCGGCTGGCCCCCATCATTTTCGCCAAATGTGGGTTTTTTGGGGGATCCGAGTGCCGCTTCCTTGAAGCGGCTTGCCAACGGCAAGCCGGCTCCATCCCCCTAACTGTGGGTTTTTGGGGAATCCGGGTGCCGCTTCCTTGAAGCGGCTAGCCGGGTAGTTCCCCGGACGTTTGTACCAAATGTGGGCTTTTGGGGGATCCGGGTGCCACTTCATTGAAGTGGCTTGCCGACGGCAAGCCGGCTCCATCCCCCCAACTGTGGGTTTTTGGGGAATCCGGGTGCTGCTTCCTTGAAGTGGCTAGCCAGGTAGTTCCCCGGACGTTTGTACCAAATGTGGGTTTTTGGGGGATCTGGGTGTCGCTTCATTGAAGCGGCTTGCCGGCTCCATCCCCCCAACTGTGGGTTTTTGGGGAATCCGGGTGTCGCTTCCTTGAAGCGGCTTGCCGAGTAGTTCCCCGAACGTTTGTATCAAATGTGGGTTTTTGGGGAATCTGGGTGCCGCTTCCTAGAAGTGGCTTGCCGACGGCAAGCCGGCTCCATCCCCCAACTTTTTGACTAAATGTGGGTTTTTGGGGATTCGGGTGCTGCTTCCTTGAAGCGGCTTGCCGACGGCAAGCCGGCTCCATCCCCCCCACTTTTTAACAAAATGTGGGTTTTTGGGGATCCGGGTGCCACTTCCTTGAAGCGGCTTGCCGGCGGCAGTTCCCCTAACGTTCGCTTAAGTTGGGGGTCAACAGTTGGCATTTACAAGACCATTTCCAAGAAGTAAAACAACCATGACCGGAACCATTTCTAAGAACTGACATTATTAAACCATTGGTTTCCAAGATGTAAAATTCTAATGTTCCTTTTCTTCCTTGAGGTTCCACATTATATAAAGTAAAAATAACAGCCCACATTTTCTTCCTTCTACCTTACAATCTCCTATTAGCAACATTCTGGCTCAGAGCATGTGAAAACAAGATGGAAGTACAACGTAACTGCAACAAAGGGATCACCTGCTAGTCAAATGTCATTCCCATGTAATGGGATTGAAGCATTGATTGTTGTTTATTCATGTCTCAAAAATGAATTTTTGTAGTTGTACATTTATGGCAAGATTATTAAGCCATCAAGGTGATGACCTTTGACTAATAGACAGCAAAGTAATTAATTGATTTTTTGTGTACATATATATTTTTACTAATAATTGGAAAAATAACACATTAATAATAGTTATGCATTAATATATCCATTTAGCTTAAGAAAGCATCAATGAACATATTTTTGAGTCGAACTCACTCGATGAACATTGTCAATATATATAGATTGCAATATTTCAAACAACAAATCATGCACACAAAAATGTATAAAAGTCAACCTACAAATTAACTTGTAAATTCAATACTTGATAGCGCAACAAGAGTTTCAAATAACATCGAACTAAAAAGTATGAGCATTTAAGGTTGGAAAAGAACATAAAAGTATAACGTAAAAATAGTTTAAATGAATCCTTATAAGTTGTAAGCAGATCTGACAAGGATCTATGTAAAGAAAGCATGAATTTCCCATAGCCATATGATGCCTAAGTTCTCACATTCATTACTAGGATTTAAGTTAGGGTCATAGGGATGCTTGCTTGGATACTTTGGAAAATTTGCTTAGATATCCTTAAAAATTTAACATCATGGTTGTACGCACTTCTCAGCTTTGTAAGGATGCCTGAGATAATATTATAATTAAGAAATTATATGAGCTATCTCTAACTTTTTTTGGGTATCCAATCAAAATCCCCTTTATAATATAATAATATCACATACTTTAGCTACTTTCATATACTTTTGTGTTACATATTTCCCTTGATATTTTTCACCAGTATCTGACATGAATCAACATTTTGAACTATGTTCACAGAATGAATTCTTTCACAATAGGTTGCTTTTGGCCTTTAAATTAACTAAATGGTTGCTTTATTTTTTAGATACAAAGGAGTACTTCTCTGTGCAGACACATGTGTGATGACCAGGCTCGAGTACTGACGACTATGATGATTTGGGCTTGTATGATTCGTGGATGAGGGTAACATGGCTGTGACAAAGCTGCAGTATGGCCTACCACCTGCCAGCTGTGCACCTGTAAGAGCCAATCGACTGGTAGAAGACTACCAACGGATCATTTTGGCCATGCTGCGACAAAAATGTTGTTGCAGGCTAAAAAGGTTGCCGGTCCAGGTTGTGCGTGAATGTCTAAAATGAGATCTC
>JAMKPZ010015613.1:0-12513 GCA_024699675.1 Amphibolis antarctica | reverse complement strand
TTGGCAGTCCAATACCCAGCTTGTCGCGATTGACCAAGTATTCCCTTCTTTCAGGGCTTGGCAACCCATCGAAGTCTGCCAACACAACCGGGTGCCGAAACCCATTTGCCGACACCCACTTCTCCCTTTTTCTCTTATCCTAGGGCTTGACATCCCAACTAAGTCGTCAACATTGGGCTTGGCATCCCGTTGAAAGTCGCTTCCACCCCAGGGTCCCGATGACCACATTTCTGAGACCCGCATGATTCTACCCAACATTTCTACAACCCCAGAGTGAACTAGTGAGGATGAATCAGCATGACTATGGGCAGAAGGACAGCTCTCCGATCTCTCCTCTCGACCAATCTTTGTCGCCTAAGGGTCGCTTCTGCTGGACAAGGGAACTTTGTTTCCAAACTCACATGCGTGAATGTCCAAGCAGTTATCTCTTGACGTGAGGCGAGCCACCTTTCATTCCCCTGCAGGTCCAGATAGCACGATTAGGTCGGAACATCCACCTTGCGCAAACTCCGTCACGGGCACCCACTTGAAAACCCCTATAAAGAAGCAACGAAACAAAATGCTAGAAAAGGAGACACCAAAAAACGTCCCGACCTTTCTACACAACACGGCACGGATATTCATGTATGAGGGGAAGGGACAACACTCCTTCCCCACCTTTGGAACTAATGTATCATCAAGCGTGCAGGCAAAATAATCGGTTGCCAGGTAAGATCAGCCGGCCACCGTCACCATTACCTGAGGACGTTCGACTCCTCAACACAACCCCAGTCATAACGTCAACTGTCCCAGGCGAAGGGGAGGAAAGCTCGCCCATGCACGCCAGCTTGAACCATTGGACGCCTAGACCACAATCTACGCAAGACAAGACGATGCACAGAAAAATCAGCCAGTTGCCAAGTAAAACGACTAGCCACCGCCAACAATACCCAGGTACGATTGATTCCTCAACATACCTCGAAAACCATACTTAGACGTATGGGTCGGGTGTGTAACTAGCCCGCCACCGGCAAACCGGTAAGGAAACCCGGTTGTCAGCACCCTCAAAATCCCCATGGAAGCACATGGAAGGGGGAAACAGCCGGCAAGCCGCCAATTGGCCAGTTCAAGGAACCGGCCCCTGTTTCCCCAAAACCCCCATGGGTGCACATGGAAGAGGGAAACAGCCGGCAAGCCGCCGGCTGGCCAGTTCAAGGAACCGGCCCCCATTTCCCCAAAACGCGCATGGACGCTCACGGAAGGGGGAAACAGCCGGCAAGCTGTCGACTAGCCGGTTCAAGGAACCGGCCCCCGTTTCCCCAAAAATCCCCATGGGTGCACATGAAGGGGGGAAATAGCCAGCAAGCCGCCGGCTGGCCGGTTCAAGGAACCGGCCCCTATTTCCCCAAAACCCCCATGGAAGCGCATGGAAGGGGGAAACAGCCGGCAAGCCGCCGACTAGCCAGTTCAAGGAACCGGCCCCCATTTCCCCAAAGCGCGCATGGAAGCGCGTGGAAGGGGGAAACAGTCGGCAAGTCGCTGGCTAGCCGGTTCCAGGAACCGGCCCCCATTTCCCCAAAGAGCGCATGGACGCGCATGGAAGGGGGAAACAACCGGCAAGCCGCTGGCTGGCTAGTTCAAGCAACCGGCCCCCGTTTCCCCAGAACCCCATGGCTACACAAATAAGTCGGGAAGGAAGCCGACCGGCCGCCGCTCTGGCAAGCCGGTAAGATAACCTGGCTACCAGCTTCCCCCAAAATTCCCAACATGGCACGAACGCTTTCTTAGAGTCGTTGCTCCGAATTTCTCCCACAAACTCAGAAGAACACTAGAGAAGAAAGTTATGGAGAAGTTTCCATTAAAGTCAAGATATTATTCATCATTTACAAAGGGCAGGGTACAAATAGACTACTCCTCCTCAGAAGACTCTAAGGGTTCGAACCTCCGGGGCTCAAATCTTCGAGGGTCAGTTCTCTGGCGCTCCCGTCTCCGCAGGTCACGAGCCCGCTCCCGCCGCTCTATCCGATCGACTAGCCGAATCAACCGATCTTCTCTGCTCAACAGCCGGATGATCACTTCGTCCCGAGCATAGAGATGGTCCAGCGACGCGCGCAAATCCTCGGAGTAATCCGGGTTTTGAGAAGCTCCACCGGTAGACTATGAAGTAGAAGCAGGAGCACGAGGACGGCGCCTGGTTGACCGCCTGCCAGATGACGAGCTGGACCGCTTGGAGGCGAGCCTCTCATACCGACCCAAGTCGACTGATGTGATGGGCCGGGTTTGGAGCAGAACCCTCTGCCGGCCTCTGGTTGAGATGCGGAGGAAGTGGGCCAGCTCCACCATCGCCTCCCCAAAAAGCAACTGGCTAGGAGGCCGCCGGACCGGGAGAATCACGCCACGCATCTGGCGCCGAACCGCCGCCGCCCAGTTCACCTGGCAACCCATTACCACCACAAAAGTCACGAGGTAAGTCACCACGCTAACTTCGTCCCAATGGCCCCCTTTCAGGAGGATTGTGTTATTAAGGACAAAGGAGACGAGGTGGGCAACCGGGTTCAGGTCCCAAGCCTTAACGATCCGTTGGTCAGAATCGTCATCCGCGGCAACTGCCGCATTGATGTCGCTGATGCTCCAAGGAATGTTCGACAAGGGGGAGAAAATGTCCATACCGGTGAAGTAGAGTCCCATCACCTCGAACAAAAGCGCGTCGGAGAATTCTATCGGCCCCGACCGAAGGCTCAGATAAAGTCACGACTCCACCTCCGATAGGTTGGAGTACATCTCGGCCACCAAGCCGGGGACAGTCTCAACCCGGCAGAAGTCCCAGATGAAAGGAAGCAAGCCTTGCTTGGCAAATAGCTGCTCCACCTCCGGTAATCGGTCAAACTTGGCCTGCCTCCCATGTAACGCCGTCTTGACAGCCAAGCGGCCATCGGCGAGGGACGCTAAATCCTGATCAGTTTCTGGGGGAGCCACGCCATTAGCCGCCTCCTCCTCGGAGCCCGTCGGAGTTCGATACCAAGGGAGCGCCAGCCGGACCGATCCCGCCTCCGACGCCACATCATCAAGAATCTCGAACGGCCCTGATGGAGTTCCGGCGAGACGTTGTTGCCAGTCCACGATGGCCTTGCGACGTGTCCGGCGTCGCGAGCTTTGAAGGGGAGTCTCTGCAGAAGCCTCGCCTTCCATTGGCACACGTGAGCTGGAAGCACCAGAGCTCCGTCGCCGTTCTCCCAACCACTAGTGAGACATGGCCTCGGCCGAAGTAGCATCACAGCCATTACCAGTTAATTCAAAGAAAATGGCCAAGCGGGCCGACTCGGCCCTGTTAGGACAGTTGAGCTCCCCCGCCAGCATGTTCCTCAAAGTCGCCGGAAGAAGAACGAACCATCGTCGCGCAGACCCAGAAGCGGATTGTCAGACGTGCCCCGTAACATTTTTTGTGCGAGGCATGGTGATTAAAACTCAAGCGAAGAAATTAAGGAGAGATGGAAGGAAATCCAAACGAAAGCTCAAAGGAGAAGTGAAAACGAGAGGGAGGGATGAGAAAATTTCCACGTAAAAAGACCCGGGTCACGTGCGTAAACTGAGCACGACCGGGCCGGGTAGATTAACCCGGCCAGGAGGGCGGCCCCCGGTACCTTCGGACGTGTTTCCGAAGGAATGATACCCGGGTCCGTCCCCCGATCGTCCCCTTGCACAGGGAAGGCGTTATGCGGTCGGGGCTCGATAAAACGTTGTAAAAAGCATATGTAAAACGGCGAGGGTGGAAGGACCTACCTGTGAGGGCGTCGTTGCTGACAGGGATCGGAAGTCCTTGCTCCGGCACGGCAAAAAGGCGTCAGTGTCCCAACGTAAAGGCGTCGTCAGGGATCGAAAGTCCTCGCTTAAGAAATGTCAGCCTTCCTTCCTGGAAATCCAAGCCTCTCTCCCGAAAAATCTCGCCTCTTTTGAAAAAGCAACATACCACATCCTTAGCCGGTTGCCGCCTCCCACGAGGCGACAACCACGTAACCAACCGGACGAAAAGTAATGTCACAAAAAGCATGATGTGACTATTCACAACAACTTTTAGAAAAGAAACACGTGAAGCCTTCACATCAAATCCTGGTGGCCAGCTCCCACAAGGTGGTTGCCGCATGGTCAACCGTCCAAGATCTAAGACGTGGAGAGATACGGCCCAACCTTCGGGCACAACACACGAACACTTTTCACCTTGTTACCTGGCCACTGACACCCACAAGGTGGCTGCCGCGCAACCAACCGGCTAGCAATATGGCATCCCCTTGTCAAGTGACCGAGGGTGTAAGCCCGATTCTAGTGTCCGACCTACAATAGATAATTCACGGAAGCGTGAAGTATCGCAGAACCTACCAACTGCGCATGGAGGGTCATTCAACCCTAGGATGTTGGTTTCCTTCATCAAAAGTCATACAACCTCGCCTAGGGAGGGGCATTCTATTGACCCCATGCTTAAAAAAAAAGAAGGGGGGGGGGTGGAGTCGGCTTGCCGCCGGCAAGCTGCTTCAAGGAAGCGGCACCCGGACCCAAAAACCCACATTTGGTGAAAATGACTGGGGGAACAGCTAGCTTCCGCCTGCCACGTAGCGGCTGTCAGTTGGCTACCCAAGAAGGCAAGCTGAATCAATCAGAAAAATATGACGAGATTTAATCACATAAATCTCGCATATCTGCCAATTACGCGAACCGCGTAATCAAGCCGGAATCGCACCACCTTCCATCTTCGGGTGCCCCCAAAGAAGGAAGGCAACCCCTTATAAAAAGGGCGGACCCCTACACCACGGGGGAGGCTAAAAATTTCTGGGAAGAGGCGAGATTTTCCAGGAGAGAGGCTTGGATTTCCGAGAAGGAAGGCTGAAATTTCCTGAGCGAGGACTTTCGATCCCCGACGACGCCTTTTCGCCGGGACCCTGATGCCTTTTCACCGTGCCAGAGCAAGGACTTCCGATCCCCGTCAATGACGACGCCCTCACAGGTAGGCCCTTCCACCCTCGCCGTTTTACGTATGCCTCTTACTACGTTTTATCGAGCCCTGACCGCATAACGCCTTCCCTGTGCAAGGGGACAGCCGGGGGACGGACCTAGGTATCATTCCTTCAGAAACACGTCCAAAGGTACCGGGGGCCGCCCTCCTGGCCGGGTTAATCTACCCGGCCCAGTCGTGCTCAGTTTACGCACGCGACCCTTCTGTCGGGTCTTTTTACGTGGAAACTCAAAAGTTTCCCAACAAGCTTTACAAGTTTTTATCCGATCCCAACATGTCTTTTTCGGGATCCCGAAAAAATTCCCAAGATGACGCCGCCAGCAAGGAAGCCGGCGGTGGCCGTTCGGGTGTACAAACACGTACAACCCGACAGTGCCCGTTTCTTTCCCGGGAGTTGTAAGTCTACCCTCTCGATGCCCCAGAAAAATTCCCAGGATGACGCCGCCGGCAAGGAAGCCGGCTAGCCACTTCCCCAAAACCCCCCATGGGTGCAAAGGGATGGGGGAAGTAGCCGACTAGCCATCGGCAGGCCGGTTCAAGGAACCGGCTGCCGCTTCCCCAAAACCCCCCCATGCGTGCAAAGGGATGGGGGAAGTAGCCGGCTAGTCGCCAACAGGCCGGTTCAAGGAACTGGCTGCCGCTTCCCCAAAAGCCCCATGGGTGCAAAAGAAATGGGGAAACAGCTGGCAAGCCGCCGGCTAGCCGGTTCAAGGAACCAGCCCCCGTTTCCCCAAATCCCCATGGGTACGTATGAAAGGGGGAAACAGCCGGCAAGCTGCCGGTTGGCCGGTTCAAGGAACTGGCCCCCATTTCCCCAAGACCCCATGGCTACGCAAATGGGTTGGGAAGAAAGCCGGCCAGCTACCGGTCAACTGGTACAAGTAGCCGGCTGCCGGCTCCCCAAAAACCCATCTTTTCTCCCCTATTCACCACCAAATCCAATATGGATCCCCATTTTGTTCAATTCCCATTTGTTTACTTGATTCTCGTTTATTTTCATCAGAAGTGATACGGTTATCCCTCTAAACACCCTGGAAAGTTTTCCAGGGTAAGGCCGTAGGTGGCTAGATTGACTATCATATTTTCCATTTTAGAGCCAGAGAGAGACCGGGAATGCCCGACCTATCTGGGGGTGCCTAACACCTTCCCCAACAGTACCCTAAGCCCTGTATCCAGTTCTCTCATGTTACATGAGTTTACGTGAATCCCGTGGTTTTATCATTTTGATGGTGGAAAGACACTTTCCCATTCGATTTTCCTTGTTTTCTACCCAAAAATAAGGTGGCAACTCCGTTCAACGAGCCATCAACCACACGTGGTGATGTGCTCACACAAACACCTTTCAATTCTCTGTACCTCGGTCCATCCGCCGGCGGGGCCAGCGGAAACCCATGGGCTTCCGGGTGATAGCCGGATGAAAGAGAGGGTACAGTAAGGGAAGGGTAGAACTTAGGATTCTGCCATCTGTTGGTAGTCCAATACCCGGCTTGGCAACCCTTCGAAGTCCGCCAACACAATCGGGTACTGGAACCCATTTGCTGGCACCCACTTCTCTTGTCCTAGGGCTTGACATCCCAGCTAAGTTGTCAACACAGGGCTTGGCATCCCTTCCAAAAGACCTGCCAGTAGTTGCGTCCTCAGTAGCATTGGGCTTGGCATCCCACTGAAAGTCGCTTCCACCCCCAAGTTTCAATGCCCACGTTTTCGGAACCCGCATGATTCTATCTGTCATCTTTACAACCCCAGAGCGAACTTGTGAGGAAGAATCAGCATCACTATGGGCAAAAGGGCAACTCTCGGATCTCTCCTCTCAACCCATCTTTGTCGCCTGAGGGTCACTTCTACTGGACAAGGGAACCACATTTCCAAAGTCGTATGCGTGAATGTCTAGCGGTTGTCTTTTGACGTGAGGTGAGACACCTTTCATTCCCTTGCAAGTCCAGATAGCACGATTGGGTCGCAACAGCTACCTTGTGCAAACCCCACCTTAGGCAACCACCTGGAAGCCCCTCTACGAAATCAAAAAGACAAAACATAGGAAAGAGAGTCACCAGAGAGTGCCCCAACTTCCTGGTAATCCGGTAAGGAAACCTGGTTGCCGACTCCTTGAAAAAAAAAGACATACTTAGACGTATGGATTAGGTGGCTAACCGGCCTGCCACTGGCAATCCGGTAAGAAAACCCAGTTGCCGACTCCCCGAAAATCATACTTAGATGTATGGATCGGGTGACTAGCTGGCCCACCACCGACAACCCGGTAAGAAAACCTTGCTATCGGCTCCCCCAAAACTCCCAGCATGGTACGAACATCGTCTCTATATCGTCACCCCATGACTCACCCATCAGTCCACACAAGTTCTCGAGGAAACAGTTATACGTAAAGTTTTGTTAAAAAGTGCATTGGATGTTATTTATGATGGGGAGTACAAACAGACACACGAGACTATTCCTCATCTGAAGACCCCAGAGACTCGAAACTTCGGGGCTCGTACCTCCGGGGGTCGGATCTCTGATGCTCCCACCTTCGTTGCTCCCGGGCCCACTCCCGGCGCTCTATCCGCTCGACCAGGTGGATCAACTGGTCCTCACAACTCAATAACCGGATAAGGACTTCGTCCCGAGCATTGAGATGATCCAATGCCGCGTGCAAGCCCTTGGCATAATTCAGGTCCAAAGAAGTTCCACCGACAGACCGAGAAGCAGGAGCAGGAGGACGACGCCCGGTTGACTGCTCACCGGACGACGAGCTTGTCCGCTTTGAGGCAAGCCCAGAATGATCTGCTCCTATCGATCAAGGTAATGGGCCGGGTCTGGAGTGGGACTCTCGGCCGGTCCCCAATGGAGATACGAAGGAAGTGGGCCAGTTCCACCATCGCCTCCCCGAAGAGCAACTGGCTGGGAGGTCGCTAGCCCAGAATGATCACGTTGCGCATCTAGTGCCGAACCGCTGCCGCCCAGTTCACCTGGCAACCCGTTACCACCGCGAAAGTCGCGAGGTAAGTCGCCACACTGATCTCATCCCAATGCGCCCCCTTTAGGAGGATCGTATTGTTAAGAACAAAGGAGACAAGGTGGGCAATGGGGTTCAGGTCCCCAAAAACCCTAACTTGCACAAAAGGTTGGGGGAATTACCCGGCTAGCCGCCGGCAAGTTGCTTCAAGGAAGCGGCAACCAGTCCCTAAAAACCCAAACTTGCATAAAAGGTTGGGGGAATTACTCGACTAGCCGCTGGCAAGCCGCTTCAATGAAGCGGCAACTCGTCCCCAAAAACCCCAACTTGCACAAAAGGTTGGGGGAATTACCCAACGAGCTGTCGGCATGCCGCTTCAAGGAAACGGCAACCGGTCCCCAAAAACCCCAACTTGCACAAAAGGTTGGGGGAATTACCTGGCTAGCTGCCGGCAAGCCGCTTCAAGGAAGCGGCAACCGGTCCCCAAAAACCCCAACTTGCACAAAACGTTGGGGGAATTACCCAGCTAGCCGTCGGCAAGTCGCTTCAAGGAAGCGGCAACCGGTCTCCAAAAACCCAAACTTGCACAAAAGGTTGGGGGAATTAGCCGGCTAGCCGCTTCAAGGAAGCGGCAACCGGTCCCCAAAAAAAACCCCAACTTGCACAAAAGGTTGGGGGAATTACCCGACTAACCGTCGGCAAGCCGCTTCAAGGAAGCAGCAACTGGTCCCCAAAAACCCAAACTTGCACAAAAGGTTGGGGGAATTACCGGGCTCGCCGCCGGCAAGCCGCTACAAGGAAGCGGCAACCGGTCCCCAAAAACCCCAACTTGCACAAAAGGTTGGGTGGAATTACCCGGCTAGCCGTCGGCAAGCCGCTTCAAGGAATCGACAACCGATCCCCAAAAACCCCAACACGCACAAAATGCGTTGGGGGAATTACCTGACTAGCCGCTTCAAGGAAGCGGCAACTAGTCCTCAAAAAACCCAACTTGCCCAAAAGGTTGGGCGAAATTACCCGGCTAGCCGCTTCAAGGAAGCGGCAACCGGTCCCCAAAAACCCCAACTTGCACAACAGGTTGGGCGGAATTACCCGGCTAGCCGCTTCAAGGAAGTAGCAACTGGTCCCCAAAAACCCAAACTTGCACAAAAGGTTGGGGGAATTACCTGGCTAGCCGCTACAAGGAAGCGGCAACCGGTCCCCAAAAACCCCAACTTGCACAAAAGGTTGGGTGGAATTACCCGACTAGCCGTCGACAAGCCGCTTCAAGGAAGCAACAACCGATCCCCAAAAACCCCAACATGCACAAAACGCGTTGGGGGAATTACCTGACTAGCCGCTTCAAGGAAGCGGCAACTATTCCTCAAAAAACCCAACTTACACAAAAGGTTGGGTGGAATTACCCGACTAGCCACTTCAAGGAAGCAGCAACCGGTCCCCAAAAACCCCAACATGCACAAAACCTTGTGGGAATTACCCAGCTAGGCATCAGCAAGCCGCATCGAGGAAGCGGCAACCGGTCCCCAAAAAGACCCAACTTGCAAAAAAGGTTTGGGGGAATTACCTAGCTAGCTGCTGGCAAGCCGCTTCAAGGAAGTGGCAACCGGTCTCAAAAAACCCAAACTTGCACAAAAGGTTGGGGGAATTACCCGGCTAGCTGTTAGCAAGCCGCTTCAAGGAAGCGACAACCGGTCCACAAAAAAAACCCCAACTTGCACAAAAAGTTGGGGGAATTACCTGACTAAACGCCGGCAAGCTGCTTCAAGGAAGCAGCAACTGGTCCCTAAAAACCAAAACTTGCACAAAAGGTTGGGGGAATTACCTGGCTAGTCGCCGGCAAGCCGCTACAAGGAAGCGGCAACCGGTCCCCAAAAACCCCAACTTGCACAAAAGGTTGGGTGGAATTACCCGGCTAGCTATCGGCTAGCCGTCGGCAAGCCGCTTCAAGGAAGCAACAACCGGTCCCCAAAAACCCCAACATGCACTAAACGTTGGGGGAATTACTTGACTAGCCGCTTCAAGGAAGCAGCAACTAGTCCCCAAAAACCCCAACTTGCACAAAAGGTTTGGGGAATTACCTGGCAAGCCGCTTCAAGGAAGTAGCAACTGGTCCTCAAAAAACCCAACTTGCACAAAAGGTTGGGCAGAATTACCCAGCTAGCCGCTTCAAGGAAGCGGCAACCGGTCCCCAAAAACCCCAACTTGCACAAAAGGTTGGGCGGAATTACCTAGCTAGTTGCTTCAAGGAAGCGGCAACCGGTCCCCAAAAACCCCAACATGCACAAAACGTTGGGGGAATTACCCAGCTAGGCATCGGCAAGCCGCGTCAAGGAAGCAGCAAGCCGCGTCAAGGAAGCAGCAACCGATCCCCAAAAAGACCCAACTTGCAAAAAAGGTTTGGGGGAATTACCCAGCTAGCTGCCGGCAAGCCGCTTCAAGGAAGCGGCAACTGGTCCCGAAAAACACCAACTTGCACAAAAGGTTTGGGGAATTAGCCGACTTCTGTCTGCCACGTAGCGGCTGCCAGATAACTACCCAGAAAGGCAAGTCGAATCAATTAGGGGGATATGATGGGATTTGACTGCTTAAATCTCGCAAATCAATCCATTATGCAGATCACGTAATCGCACCAAAACTCACGCCAGATTCCATCTTCGGGCGCCTCAAATAAGGAAGGCAACCCCTCATAAAAGAAGTGGCCTCCCTCCCCAAAAACCTAAGCTTTTCAACCCTCAGAGAAACCTTCGTTTAGACATTGGTGACGCTCACTTTTGCCCCTTGGAGAAGATGCCGGCCAGAGGTTCTGAAAGAAGAGAGACGCTCGTGGTCCCAACGCCCGTTCGCCGCACTAGAGCGAGATTTAAGCAGGTAAGACCTTCCTCCCTCGCCGTTTCACGTATGGTTTAAATGACGTTTCCTCGAACCTCGACCATGTAACACCTTTCCCATACAAGGGAAAGGTCGGAGGACGGACCTGAGTATCATTCCTTCGGAAACACGTCCGAAGGTACCGGCGGCCATCCTCCCGGCCGGGTAAATCCACCCGACATGGTCGAGTTTGGTTCAGTTGTGACCCTTTCATCAGCTTCTTTTATGTGGAAACTCTGAGTTTCCTAGTAAGTTTTACACGTTTTTATCTGATCTCCGCATGTTCTCTTTCCCGGGAGGTGTAAGTCTACCCTCCCGATGCCTCGGAAAGGCTTCCGAGATGACACCACCAGCAATGATGCCGACAGCGGCCGTTCGGGTGTACAAACATGTACAACCCGGCGATTCCCACTCTTTCCCGGGAGGCGTAAATCTACCCTCCCGATGCCACGAAAAGGCTTCCGAGATGGTGCCACCGGCAAGGATGCTGGCGGTGGCCGTTCGGGTGTACGAGAGGTACAACCCGACGGTTCCTGTTTTCCGAGAGGCGTAAGTCTACCCTCCCGATGCTTCAGAAAGATTTCCGGGATGATGCCTCCGGCAAGCATCCTTGCCGGCGGCGGCTGTCCGGGTGTACAAGAGGTACAACCTAACGGTTCCCATTTTCCGAGAGGCGTAAGTCCACCCTACTGATGCTCCGAAAGGATTTCTAGGATGACGCCTCTGGCATGCATCCCTGCCGGCGGTGGCCGTCTGGGTGTACAAGAGGTACAACCCAATGATTCCCATTTTCCGAGAAGCGTAGGTCCACCCTCCCGATGCCCAAGAAAGATTTTCGGAATGACGCCTCTGGCATTCACCCCCTTGGCACAGATGGTTCAGGTAACCTGCTAGCCTGCCACTGGCAAACCGGCACCAACGGCCGACAACCGGCTCCCTAAAAACCCATTTTTGGGTGATAAGTCAAGGCGCATACAACGCAATCCAACAAGATAAGTAGTGCAGTGGTAGTGTTAAAGTACACTAGCAAGGTACAGACTAATGGTGTAAACATCCTATGCTGAAGTACAGGATGGCCAATGACGCAGGACATATTGTTAAGCGGACTCTAGCCACCATTAATGCAGCTAGATAAATAGCCCCTGGTCGAACTGTAATGATGTCCCAATTAGGGATTACAAATGTGCATAACCAAAACACTAAGAAGGCTGCAAGATAAGTCTCGTCATCTAGATTCCAAGGGTTCAAACCAGTGCATGGTAGGCGATGTATAGCCCTATCTATGCTATCTGGAAGGCTTGTACTATAGCTTTCAATCAAAGCCGACAAATCCTCATCAAGGTGAAGAAACTCATTTGTTGTGAATGGACCACTGAAATAAAACCGTAGCCAAGTAGAAGCTGACACATGACTAACCAAAGTTTCCTCTACACCACGATATGAATGTAAATTCGGGGGGCATATATCTCTTAATAAACTCAATCATGCATCCACTTCAATAGGAAAATTTTGGTTGGCGATGATCGGGTGATCTTCCTCCCACCTACTGAGAAAATGGTATATCTGGGATAATATCCATAGAGAGTGCAGATATGGACGCTCGACATCTCCAATATCATCTAATGGACAACACTCCTCATAAAGCTCGCCGAAAATGGGAAGACTGGTCAATCGAGAAAAATCCCACAAATTAGGGGCAAACTCCCCCTCT
>JAMKPZ010015604.1:0-14709 GCA_024699675.1 Amphibolis antarctica | reverse complement strand
TCATGATTATGATGATTTGAATGAGATGTTTGAAGACATTAATGGCATGGTACAAGGTTTTAAAGAAAGACGAGAGTGTTGAAAATGAAAATGATAATATCAAGGCCTTTTATAATAGTTTGGATGATGTTTACCAAGAGTTATATCTAGGATGTTTACAAGTAATGCAAATCTAGACTCATGTCCAAAGTGTGGCAAATCAAGATGGAAGACCAAACAAATCATGTCCAATACTCATGTCCAAAGCTATAAATCCAAGAAGAAAAGAACTCCAGTAAAAGTTCTTAGGTATTTTCCAATTATTTCAAGACTACAAAGGTTATTCATGTCATCCAAAACAACTAGTTTAATGAGATAACACGATGAAGATCGCACAAACGATAATGTGATAAGGCATCCTGTAGATTCTCTAGTGTGGCAGACATTTGATGAAATTCATGCTTCTTTTAGTATTGAACCTCGTAATATCAGGTTGGGGTTAGTTTCTGATGGATTTAATCATTTTGGAACAATGACTACTCAGTATAGTATTTGGCCGATCATTTTGATTCCTTACAATTTACCATTGTGGATGTGCATGAAACATTCAAACATGATGTTATCGTTGCTTATTCTTGGTCCATCTTCTCCTGGTGTTGCTATTGATGTTTACATGCAACCATTAGTAGATGACTTAAAGAAATTATGGGTTGAAGGTGTACAAACTTACAACAAATCAAAGAAAGAGGTGTTTCAAATGTGTGCTACACTTTTATGGACCATACATGATTTCCCAGGTTATGCTATGTTATCTGGTTGGAGTACGAAGGGAGCATATGCATGTTCATCTCGTCATAAATTTACATGTTCTCATAGATTGAAACACAACAAAAAGTATTGTTATATAGGGCATTGAAGATTTCTTCCAGATGATCATAAATATTGTGCAAATAAATCATTATTTGATGAGACAATTGAAGAAAGGTCACTACCAAGAGCACTTTCAGGTTCACAAGTATTATTTGAAGTTAACAGCCTTACTTTCACCCTAGGCAAGGGTGATGTTGCTTCCAAAAAAAGAAAAATGATTGAAAGCAATGATGAAAGTTTTAATTGGAAGAAGAAAAATATTTTCTTTGATTTACCATATTAGGAAACATTACTTATGTGAAATAATTTGGATGTGATGTACATCGAACGAAATGTTTCTGACAAAATCATAGGAACTTTACTTGGGATAGAAAGAAAAACTAAAGATACAAAAGAAGCATGTCTAGATATGGCTGAAATGGGTATTAGAAGTTCTTTACACATTGATAAAGATGATGCAGGACACATTCCAGATGCATGTTACACAATGAATAAGATGCAAAAGAAGTTATTTTGTCAGGTTCTTAAGCAAGTTAATGTTCCTTACGGTTTATGCTTCCAACATTTCTAGATGTATTAATATTGACTTCAAGATGATTGCAACACTTAAAAGTCATGATCATCATGTACTAATGTAACAATTACTTCCTCTTGCAATGAGGAGATGTTTGCCATACAGTGTTAGTGATGTGTTTATCCAATTATGTAATTTTTTTAAAGATTTATGTTCAAAGAATGCAACTGCTAAGAAATTTGTCACCTTGGATGATGAAGTTGTTGAATGTTTATGTAAACTTGAGACAATTTTTCCACCTTTCTTCTTCAATATAATGGTACATTTACCTATTCATTTAGCAGAAGAAACAAGATTGGTAGGACTTGTGCAACATAGATGGATGTATCTAATAGAAAGATAATGAAGATGTTACCTCTATTTTTAAAATATTTATCAAAATTCACATTAAGGTCTTGTTATGTATAGGTATCTTACCAAATTAAAATCATATGTACGTAATATTGTCAATTAGAGAATGGTGAATGTCGAATAGGTGGCCAAAGGGTGTACGATTTTGACAGCCATTGATAAATTATTGCTTCAAATTACGTGTTATATGTATATTTATCATTATCCAACTTTATTCCCTTTATATGGTTGTCTTGTTTTTTCTTGTACAAAATTTTTTTGATAAAACAATTTAATTTTTTGTGTCATCTTGTTGATAAGTTTTAACTTTCCAAATGTTATTATCAGTGGTAAAACAATTTATTCACGAAGTGTCCCTTATGGTAGATGCAGATTTTCATTTTAGTTGTTTTTTATATGATGGTCTGTTTTGGCTCGATTCAGTAAATTAACATATTTTCCCTACTTAACCAAATGAGTCATTTTACAATTATGTGCCCCCTGACACAACAAATAAAAGCAAAAAATCCATCCCATGTTTAAGTCAGCGGGTTGTAAACATTGTAGTAAAAAATTTATTAATTTCTACTACTTGTTAGGTTAAGGGTATTAATTTGCTACTTGTTAGAACAATTTTTCATGTTTTATGTTATATTTGAAAATTTTAATTTTAATATTGTAATAGGAAAAGAAGAAAATATCATCTCACCATTCATCAAAACATGAATAGGGGATAAGTACAGGTGAAGAAAATGTTACACTTAGTGGAAGAAGAACAAGCTAAGAGGACTTGCAATCTTGGTTGAAATTAAAAGATTAAGGCTATGAGAGAAATTTATAGTCTCACTCAATGAAATGCACCAACCTATAGAAAGGGAAGGAGGCCGATTATCTATTTATATCGGCTTCATAGCAAAAAGAGGTGAAATATTGCCAATCACGATTCGTGATCGGCATCACATGTCTGATACAAACAAAGAGGATGCATTTCATAAAATGTTGGTATATTTTCACTTTTTTAAAATTTTTTTGATCTCATGTTCATAGTTATATTACATAATATTCAATTTAACTTCTTTTAATGATTTTATAAGAAAATTTCAAGTTGCCACTAGAAGGACCAATAAAAGTATGGATAACGAGGTTCTTATGTAAAGATTGAAGGAATTGGAAATATAGATTGTGGCAACAATACATTAAAAACAAGAATAAAAATAATCCACCAAGTGATCATCGTGTCATACTAGATCAATGGCGCAAATTAAAACATTATTGGGACTCCGATGTGAAAAGAATGTGACTTTCACCTTGTTTGTATTTTGCTTGATTTTTAACTTGATGTACTCAAGGGCATTGTTGGAATTTGGGGCTTGAGTATAAAAGTCCACATTCGCCCAAATTGAGATGAAAAGAAGAAGCTTCTGTTCCTTGCTTCTTCTCTTTGTACTCACCACCTCCAATAGTGAAACCCACCAAGAGAGTTATCCGTAGAGTACCCAAAGTCAAGGGGAACCACGTAAATCCTTTCGTGTTTCAATGCTCAAGATCACCTCCTTCTTCCCCGCAAAAATCGAAGCAAACAGAGGCTAGGCGCACCAACGAGGAGCTTCAAAAATCCGACGACGAGCTCCCAAATCTGAGTTTTTCAACTTCGATTTGGGCCCCGATTTCTTCCAAAATCAAAGGGCTTTTGTTCGTGGAAGCACAAAAAGTGGTATCAGAGGGATTTTAGAGATCGAAAACCGGATTTGAATCCGTATTTTGGGCTGAAAGTTGCAGCCTCGTTGCCGCCGTCGGAACCCTAAAATGCCAAAATCGTCATATCTTCCATTTCACTTGGTGAAATGGGTTTGTAAGCCTCCTGAACCTTCCATACATTGCTCTGAAGCTTTTGAAATTTTTGGGGAATTTTTCGTGAAGGAAAATCTGAGGTTTTGATTTTTGGCATCTTTGTTGAAATTTTCGTGGTTCCTTTTGCCAGCCGATTTTTGTTGCAAAGTGGTTGAGATTTTTGAATACGTGTTGAGAATCAAATCTTGTACCAAATTTTGAATTTTTTGGATGTGTTTGATATTTGCCTAATCCAAGTTCAACAAGTCTGAAATCAGTTTTTTGGAGTTTGTTAAAAGTTGAAGCAAATCGAACACATTTTTGCATTTTTGAGCAATTTCTGAAATTAGAAATTTGTGAAGGTGTGTTTGGAAATTTTATGTGATTGTTGCTGTTTAAAATCACATCTTTGAGATTGCAACTCCTAGCATGAAAATAGACAAGTTTGATGGTAGAAACAATTTCAGTCTGTGGCAAATAAAAATGAGAGTACTTTTGAAACAACAGGGCATTTGGGCACCTTTAAATAAGGCCGCCACATTAGATAGAGATTTTACTGAATTTGGAATACAGGAGGAGAAGGCTCACTCCACCATTTTACTGTGCTTGTCAGATGAGGTAATCATAGAAGTTACAGATGAAACAACTTCCTCTAGTCTATGGTAGAAATTAGAGTCATTATACATAACTAAGTCTTTAACAAACAAGTTGTTAAAGCAAAAACTGTTCTCACTAAAAATGAAGGAAGGTACACCACTTAAGTAGCATTTAGATCAGTTGAATTTCATTCTGATGGAACTCAAGAACACAGGTGTTAGCATTGAAGATGAAGATGCAGCTCTCATCTTGCTTTGCTCACTTCCTCTTAGTTATGAGAATTTTGTTCAATCTTGTGTAGTTGGAAGAGATTCCATTACATTGGAAGAAGTGAGATCTAGCCTTCATTCGAGGGAGCTGAGACACATGGTACAGCATGGCAGTAATGAGGCAAGTAGTTCTGGCCTCATAGCTCATCAGCAAGAGAACAGAAGTAGAAGCCAGTGGAAAGGGGGTAATAAGAACAGAAACATGAGTAAATCCAAAAACAAGTACTCAAAGGATACTTGCAATTACTGTAAGGAGAATGGACACTGGAAAACAAATTTTCCTAAGTTGAAGAACAAAGGAAATGCTGCAGTGGTAGAAATAGATTATGCATCTAATGGTGATTTTTCTCTTACAGTTTATTGTAGTGCTTATTCAGGTGATCGTGGATCATGGACTCAGGAGCATCCTACCATATGACTCCGTGCAGGGAGTACTTTGATACATATGAGCAGGTGGAGGATTGCCAAGTGACCTTGGCCAATGACAATGTATGCTTCAGAGCAGGTGTTGACACTATCAAGTTTAGGATGCAAGATGGCATGATTAGAGTTTTGGAAGATGTTTGGCAGATTCCAAAACTAAGTAAGAACCTGATTTCTCTTATGGCCCTTGATTCTAAGGGTTACAGATATTCAGGTGGATGGGGAAAGATTAGTGTTGTGAAAAGTTCATTGGTTGTAATGAAAGGTGTCAAATCTGGCCCCTTATAAATTTTGCAGGGCACACCTATTTCTGGTTCAACTGCAGCAACTACATCAAATCAGGAGCATCAATCTGTTATATGGCACTCAAGAATGGGTCATTTGGGACAGAAAAGGATGCAAAGACTGAGTAGTCTAGGCAGGTTTGAAGGACACAAGGTAGTTTGCATTGATATATGCAAACATTGTGTATATGGCAAGCAGAAAAGAGTGTCTTTTGGCAAATGTCAGTACAGTTCAAAGGGAGTATTAGACTATATACATGCTGATTGTTGGGGACCTACACGACAGTCCTCTCATAGAGGATTAAGGTATTTCCTTTCTATTATTGATGATTACTCTCACATGAATTGGGTTTTCTTCTTGAAACATAAGAGTGATGCTTTTGAAAGCTTTAAGCATTGGAAAGCTCAAGTAGAAAACCAAACTGATAGAAAGGTCAAATACTTGAGGACATATAATAGTCTTGAGTTTTTCTCAAAGGAGTTTAACAACTTTTGTAAAGATACAGGAATTACCAGACATTATACTGTCAGACATACCCCTCAACAGAATGGAGTGGTAGAGAGATTGAATAGGACACTCCTTGAAAAGGCCAGGTGCATGCTATCCAATGCAAGTTTGAATGAGAATTTTTGGGCAGAGGCTGTTAACACAGCTTCCTTTCTGATTAATAGGTCTCCCTCTAGTGCTTTAGATGGTAAGATATCATTTGAATTGTGGATGAACAAGTCTGCAAATTACTCCAAGCTCAAGATTTTTGGATGTCCAGCTTACTACCATGTGAACAATGGGAAGCTAGAGCCTCGAGCCAAGAAAGGCTTATTTGTTGGATATGGTACTGGAGTAAAAGGATACAAAATTTATGACATTGCATCAGGTAAAGTGATATACAGTCGTGATGTCACTTTTGATGAAAATGCTTTGTTGCATACTACAAAAGAATTGGAAATTACATCACCAGAAGTTGAGAATACTACTCCTGAACAGGTGGAGTTATATACACAGCAGCCTAGTAATATTGATCAAGTTGAACCAAAAGATAACTCATCAGGTGTTCAGGAAAATGCAGTTGAGGAGGAAGAGGTGGAGCAACCACCACCAAGAATCATTGGCAGAGAACGTCCTAGAAGGGACATTAGACCTCCTATTAGGTATGGCTATGAAAATTTAGTTGCTTTTGCCTTACAGGTAGCAGAAGAGGTGGAGGATTTTGTTGATCCACCTACTTATGAAGCTGCATTGAAATGTTCTGATGCTGGTCTTTGGATGACTGCAATAGAGGAAGAATTGCAATCCCTCCATAAAAATAAAACTTGGGAGCTTGTGAAACGTCCAAAGAACAAGAACATTGTAGGCTACAAATGAGTCTATAAGAAGAAAGTTGGGACTCAAGGCAACACTGGGGTGCAGCACAAGGCAAGGTTGGTTGCCAAAGGCTATTCACAGCGAGAAGGAATTGATTACAATGAGGCATTTGCTCATGTTGTGCGTCATACATCCATTAGAGTGCTTTTGTCTATTGTTACAGCACAGAATCTCAAATTAGAACAATTGGATGTAAAGACGGCCTTCCTGCATGGTGATTTAGATGAAGATATCTGGATGGAGCAACCAACAGGTTTCGTGGTACAAAATAAAGATGATTGGGTGTGCAAGTTGAATAAGTCTCTTTATGGACTTAAGCAGTCACCACGACAATGGTACAAGAGATTTGATGCATTCATTACCAAAGTTGGTTTTAGGCGCAGCTATTATGATTCATGTGTGTATGTTAGAACTCTTGATGATAACACACATATTTATCTGCTTTTGTATGTTGACGATATTCTCATAGCTGCAAAGAATATTGATGTTATTTAGGAGCTGAAGGGAAGATTAAAATCTGAATTTGAAATAAAAGATCTTAGTCCAGCTGGAAGAATTCTTGGGATGGAAATCAGGCGTGACAGGAATTCTGGTAAGCTATTCTTAAATCAATAGAAGTATGTTGAAAAGATCCTTAACAGATTTGGCATGGCTTCTTGTAAAGCCATTGGCACGCCATACGACAAGAATTTGAAGTTATCCTCAGCTATGTGTCCTAAATCTGAAGCAAATAAATTAGATATGCAGAAAGTTCCTTACTCTCAGGTAGTTGGTAGCTTAATGTATGCAATGGTTTGTACCAGGCCTAATTTAGCATATCCTTTAAGTGTTGTTAACAGGTTCATGTCCAATTCGGGCAGGGAACATTGGAAAGCTGTGAAAAGGATATTCAGATACTTGAAAGGAACTTCTGACATTGGTTTATTATATACTACAGATCAGAATTGTACTATGGCAGGTTATGCAGATTTTAACTTTGCAGGGGATGTTGATAAAAGAAGATCTTTGTCAGGCTATGTTTTCACATTTGCAGGTTCCATAGTGAGTTGGAAATCA
The DNA here is from genome assembly GCA_024699675.1 of Amphibolis antarctica. NCBI lineage: Eukaryota > Viridiplantae > Streptophyta > Magnoliopsida > Alismatales > Cymodoceaceae > Amphibolis > Amphibolis antarctica. The sequence continues at coordinate 7,134 of JAMKPZ010015604.1, read as the reverse complement.
ACTCTTCGGCCTACTGTAGCGCTGTCTACTACTGAGGCTGAATATGTGGCTTTGACAAAAGCTGCTAAGGAAGGAATCTGGATGAAAGGATTGTTAGAAGATTTGTGTTGGCACACAGATAAAGCAGACATCTACTGTGATAGTCTCAATGTTATTTGTCTCTCCAAGGACAATGTCTTTCACGATAGAACAAAGCATATTGATGTGAAGTATCACTTCCTCAGGAATGAAGATAGGATAAAGATCAAGAAGATCAAGACCCAAGACAACCTAGCTGATATGTCTACCAAAGGGGTTGTGGAGAGCAAGTTCAAGCATTGCTTGGACTTACTCAACGTCTACAATTACTGTTGACCCTTATGGGTCATGATGACTCTCATTTGTTATAGGTGGAGCTTGATGGAAGTCAAGGTGGAGATTTGAAAAGAATGTGACTTTCATCTTGTTTGTATTTTGCTTGATTTTTAACTTGATGTACTTAAGGGCATTGTTGGAATTTGGGGCTTGAGTATAAAAGTCCAAATTCGCCCAAATTGAGATGAAAAGAAGAAGCTTCTGTTCCCTGCTTCTTCTCTTTGTACCCACAACCTCCAATAGTGAAACCCACCAAGAGAGTCATCCGTGGAGTACCCAAAGTCAAGGGGAACCACGTAAATCCTTTCGTGTTTGAATGCTCAAGATCACCTCCTTCTTCCCCACAAAAATCAAAGCAAACAGAGGATAGGCGCGTCAGCCAGGAGCTTCAGAAATCCGGCGACGAGCTCCCAAATCCGAGTTTTTCGACCTCAATTTGGGCCCCGATTTCTTTCGAAATCATAAGGCTTTTGTTCGTAGAAGTACAACAAGATGTATTCAAGATACTGTTCAAAATTATTTATATTCAAAATATTAATGATATGAACTTATAATAGTTGGATATGTATTCCAATTATTTATATTCAATTTTTTGGTGTTGCTTATGTAGTACAAAAGTGATAAAAATAAGGATAATCGAAAGATGCTTCAATCACAGCATCACGTCGGCTAGAAAAGTTTTACTCGATTAGCTCATGAACATATAAGTAACACATGTTTCTTTTGAAATTCGAATTTATAATTTCTTTGAGTATAGACTGTCTTTATATATAACAACCATGTAGAAAAAGAAAACTAATGTTCAATTAGATAGAAGTGAACTTTATGTCATGAGCAGAACAAGAAAAGATGGAAATATAATTGATGTCATATCACAATCTCAAGTGGTATGTATTTTGTCATTATTTTTTCAATTATTTTCAGTTATTATATTTGTTTTTAATCATCTTTATTATCCATATTGTGTAGGATGAAATTCAACAACTTAAACAAAGCCAAGTTGAAGATCAAGGAAGCAGTTCAAACGTTGTTGATTTTGATATTTTATCACAAGTGCTTGGCAAAGAAACATGTGGTCGAGTACGGGGATTGGAATTAGGACCCACTCCATCACAGGTGTTAGGTAGAAATCCACGCAAGTCATCCACTAAATATTATATTTTAGTAGACGACACTGTGAAGGAAACTAAACGTAATAAAATGCATCAATTCAAAGCAGAAATTGCTGAAATGAGAAGTCAAATGAAATATATGCAAGAATTACTTCTCCAACAGGTAATACTAGATAAATATTATTACATAAGTTAACTTATAATCATATATATTTGTTAATATTAATTTTTCATCTTTTTCGATAGACGCATGGTACCATTCAAGTGTCAACTAATCAATAGTTTAGGCTCTTGCCTAGGAACATTTCAATAAGCTTATTTTAATTTGTCTATATTTTTTGTTTTTTAGTTTGGATTTCACTTTAAGAGGGGTTTGTGTCCTTGGAAATGAATGAAAAGTAAAATCTGAAAAGTTTTTTATTGTTGAAATATTTAAAATTTGGAAATAAAAAATTTTATAAGACCATTTGTACACCTTATGAAAATTTAAAAAAATTTATATTTAATTCTAAAAAAATTAAGAATATTCTAGAGTTGATCATTGGTTGTTGGTGCTGTCAAATAAATGTATGAATAGAAAAAAGTTACGAGAGGTTTTTCAAGAGAAGTTTAGCAAAGTTTATGTTTTTATATAAATTTTTCATAACATCCTCCACTGATTCTGTCCAGAATCGTGGCTATTATTTAGCTTCTATCTGTGAATCCAATAAGCATATTGAATTGGCCATGCCTTTATATCTTGCTAACATGGTGGTTTTGTGATATCTCGGGAATTAATCCCATCTCTGAAAACCTGTGGACTTCTTCGATTTTGTGGGATTTAACTATTTTTGTTAGCTATGGCTTTATGGGAGCTTTGGAAACATAGATGCAAAAGGATTTTTCAGAATAGTCATCTCAGATTTCATGACATCCACGGTCACATGATTGCTCCTTGCTAGGATTTCAGGCATTTTGGTGAATTGCCAGATAAAATTTTCTTTTGGCTTCAAAGGAACGAGATTAGAAGTTGATGATTTTCATCCTTCTAAGTTTCCTTAGTCTATTTCGTTTTAAGCCTAAATGCCTAGTATCTTTCCTTGGGCCCTAATGATCCTAGGGTCCCCAATTTAGATAATTTTTTCACTTAGGATGTACAAATGTATCATATAAATTAGCATTTATTAGATCACTTGAGAGACCAAGAAATTGAATGTATGAGGTGCCTAACCCCTTCCCTGTGCATACCCGAAAAGCTTACTTTGAACTCTCTGGTTAGACCTTAATGAGTTTTATCCTTTAAGCATGGTGTCAACTATTTGCAATCATACATCATATATGTTTTCCTAGTTTAGCCTCAATTAGACTAAGTGGCGACTTCTCTTTCGACCCAAAGGCCCATTCACCTTAATTCAACCCACCTAAGCCTTTGTAGGGCTCAATTTACCCTCATTGAGTTTATGAGCCTAGTTTAGAGTATTTAGAAGGGTGAAAGCTCGACACACTCTGCAATGTAAAAAAATTATGCTACAATAAACTTTTTTAAAATTAAATGATTTATAATGAAAAAGTAAAGATAGTATTTTTTAAAAGTTACAATATTTTTTAATCATTATTTTCTTATAATATTTTTATTTTTTAATCTACTATTTTCATTATTTTATCATCATATTTCTATTTACATCAACATGTATACATTTTAAATAATGTTATTTTAAAATTTAATTAAATAACCAAACATACGCTAACATAAGTTAAATTCTTCGTATAATATTTACACTAAATATTTGTTATTTTTCAATGACATGTAATATTTAGAAAAATAAAAAATCATATTAATTTTCAAAAGGAAACGAGACGAAAATCGATATTGCCTCTGCGGGAAGTGACAAGTGTTGACGTTTTTACGTAAATACCATATTTATCCTAAAGATGAAAATTATTTACTTAAAAAAATAAATAACATACTAATCCGATTAAAGAGGTTATTATACAATGAAATTTCCATGAGATTTTATTTATTTATTGTAACGATAGAAAAATGTTATTTCAAAAATCATTTATATTATAATCGATTAAAATAGAATATCAGTGAATAACATTTCTTTTTGTAACAATTTATTAAAATACTTTTCAAATAATCAAAAATAGGTAACAACTTTTATAAAATTGGTAAAAATTGTTTAACGTATCGAAGAAAAACGAATATTTCTTTTTTTTTTTACACAGTGGCACGAAACAGTGTTTTATTTTTATTTAATTTTTTTATCTGGTGCTTCATAAATTTGACGAGAATTTAAAAAATTAAAAAATTTCAAAAGATAAAATTTATATTTTTATTAATTTTTTAAAATTGAATTACAGAGAAAATGACGTAGCAATCAAATTTCAAACCAGACAAATTTGTGACAGGCTAGCTGTTCAATATCGATCGATTAATGGCAGATCGATGTGGTCATCGGCCATTATATTATTCATGACGAGACATTTTGGATCTGCACATTTACATCAATTAACCTCTAACATGAAATTAACAAATTCGTGTCAATTAAATATGAAATCTATAAACAACAACCTCCTAATATAATTAATGGCAACCACCATCGACTCCATTTATTTACTATGGTGGTTAATTGAGAATTGATTGCGGTAAAGCTGTACGCAGACCCACATGCATATTCAAATATTCATTTCTTTATCATCGTCCTCATGTTCTGCCAATCGAGTTGCTTCATTTCATCTCTGCTGTCACGCACGTTCCTCATTGACACCACCGTCTTTTGCACAGTTAAATCTGCACTGGACTATTTAATTAATGAAGGCCACCAACCAACCTACGTATTCGTAGCTCTTCGATCTGTGTGTTTCAATTTACTGTTAGTTTGAAATCACTCTCACCATTGTTTTTTTTATGTCATCGTTATTATTAGCGTAAATAAAAATAATATAAATATTATTATTAGTTTAAGACGAAGAAGATATAAATATTTTATAACATCATCAACGGTCATTCTTTTTATACTATACTTTTGAGAAATGAAATAATTTTTTTTAACTCTATCAATAATTAATATTTATGAAATAAATATTTAAATATTAATTCCTTTTTTATTGTAAAAAAATAAACTTCAATTTTTACAATTTTATTATACATGGTAAAAGATTTACTAAACGATTCTAATATCTTTAATAACATAAAAATAGATTTTCAATATGAGTGTGAGTATACTGGATAACAAAAGATCAATGTTAAAAGTAGATATAGTGTATCAACAATGATTGGAAACTTCCTCAATTTCGTGATAAAAAAAATTGAATGGTTAAATAAAAGAATTTTTTGATAATTTTAATTTATAAACGTAAATTTTCTTTTTTTTCTTGAATTATAATAATGTATATGTAATTTTATTATTTTTATGTCAATTAATGATTATTCATATAATGTAATTTTTACAATTTTTTTATTCATTTGTAAGTCAAATTAGTTGCATTTGGGGAAGCGACGAATGTTACTTTTTACGTAAATATCATATTTACCTTTATAAATAAAAAAAAATTATTTAAAAATAAATATCACGTACTAATATGATTAAAAAATTGTAATACAATAGAATTTTTATAGGACATTTTTTTAATATAATAATAGAAAAATATTATTTCAAAAATCACTAAAAATCAAATCAGTGTAGCATTCAAATTTGCTACTTGTTAGGTTAAGGGTATTAATTTGCTACTTGTTAGAACAATTTTTCTTTTATGTTATATTTGAAATTTTTAATTTTAATATTGTAATAGGAAAAGAAGAAAATATCATCTCACCATTCATCAAAACATGAATAGGGGGTAAGTACAGGTGAAGAAAATGTTACACTTAGTGGAAGAAGAACAAGCTAAGAGGACTTGCAATCTTGGTTGAAATTAAAAGATTAAGGTTATGAGAGAAATTTATAGTCTCACTCAATGAAATGCACCAACCTATAGAAAGGAAAGGAGGCCGATTATCTATTTATATCGGCTTCATAGCAAAAAGAGGTGAAATATTGCCAATCACGATTCGTGATCGACATCACATGTCTGATACAAATAAAGAGGATGCATTTCATAAAATGTTGGTATATTTTCACTTTTTTAAAATTTTTTTGATCTCATGTTCATAGTTATATTACATAATATTCAATTTAACTTCACTAAAAACTTGAAAATCCTTCGTTAAAATTGACATGTCTTTACCTAACATGCAATTAACTTGATGGTTTCACGTCTTCCATCTATTTCTTCTTCATTCTCTTGTCAGTATGATTTTTATGCACTCCATCCATCTCTCGTGTATATAACAGGCCTTGGTTAACATTTTCGGTAAACTGAAATTAATGCATCTCAGTGCCTACAATGGGAACGATATTCTTATTCATTTTTGCTAATTAATTTACGACATCGACAACATTTACGAGGAAATATGAGTGAATTTGAGCTTGCACAATTTAATGGTGGAAGTATCCCAGAGTGGAGAAGTGAGCAGCATGTTCATGTTAAAACTAATAAATCCCTCTGTGTTACAACGAAGCCATCTAAAATCTCATGAAGCAAATGTAATGCTTTCGGACTTTATTGGATATTAAATTGATTAATATTCTTTTAGTAAGAAACGTGAATTCCAACTTTACTTAATCTCATTTCACCTTATTTTAAATAATTAAACTATAATTATTTAAAATATAAGAACAATGTCATTGAAAAATATGATGAAAATATAATAAAAGGAGCGTTTTGAAAAATAAGAATGTTAATGTAAAAATAAAAATGATTTTAAAAGTTAGGATAAGTAATAAATGAACTAGATGTGTGTTTGTTTGCATATTTTAGCAAAGTAAAATGAGATTCACGATTTTAGAAAATTCAAGTTACAACATAATTTATGATAAAAAATAATAATATATTTTTTGAAAGTTGTGATGAATAAAGAATAATGAATAGTATTCATTATAATAATGTAATGATAATATTTTTTCAAGAATTGTAATGAATAATGAATAAAATATGTAATAGAATAATAAATAATATTTATTATATCAACGTAATGATAGTATTTTTTAAGAATTACAATAATAATATTTTGATTAAATTTTCATATCCAGAAACTTGGCAATTGGATTGTTATTTCAGGAAGGTTACTGATTAATGCTGGTGGGTGAGAGTACTGTGAGCGAAAAGCCCAACCCAGATGACATTTGGAATAAAGGCCTTCTGAATACAGTGGAAGAAGACTTTACCATGTTGAAGTTCTACGTTTAAGAGAGTTTTCAGCAGACCACCCGTTCCTTAAGAACCTTGAGAGCGGCCTGAGTCCCATCCTGAGGTATATAAAGTCATTACAAAACAACAAATGTTCAAAAGTTGGCATTATAGATATGTTATATAACACTTCATCTAACCTCGGTAAAAATCCTATCTGAAATTTCTAATGCTCTTTCTTTTATTTGAGGCAAAAGAGCCGATGCTATGGATTTCTTTAGGGTTTCTGCTGCACACTCAATGATCATGTCATCGCAACTATCAGGTATTATACTTTTCCTTTGCAGTGGTTCTGGAGCAACTCCAAGCCAACACATTCTCTGTGCCCAATAGAATTGATCCAGCAGAAAGGGGCATGCTATCTGGAAACAACAGTTCAAAAATGTATGATCTAATC
>JAMKPZ010015599.1:0-18629 GCA_024699675.1 Amphibolis antarctica | reverse complement strand
AGTGGTTTATAAATAGACACCACCAAACTACAGCCTCATTAGTTTAAGCTGAGTGGTGTTGAACATCCCCTCCATGAGCTATGTGCCCATCAGGTAAACAGGGATTCGGCACAAATTGACTTGGAAGAGCACCTTTGTTTCTTAAGTTTAGGGAATTAGATATTTGGTTCAATTGTGTTTCAATTCTTTTAATAGCTTGATCATGTGCAATAATTTGAGGATTAGATTTAATGCTATGTCTACTTTTTGCATTAAGCTTGTTAATTGTTTCTCAAAATTGTGATCATGAACAGGTTGGTTGTAATTTAAATTTAAAGAACTATTGTTCATTGCGTTTTGTTTAATAAAAGGTTGTCCAACAGATTGAGGTGGTTTTTGGCCTGGGTTTTTCCATGAAAAATTAGGATGGTTCCACCACCTAGGATTATAAGTAGGATTGAAGTTGGAGTTGTTACGTTAATTATAAAATAAAGCGTTAACATCTTTAGAGTTATTTAAAATACGGCAGTCCTCTACAACATGACCTATGGCCAAGCAACTTGTACATTTAGGCATGGTAGGCTCAATCTTTTGTTTAAGTTGTAGTTCATCAATTTTATTTATCAAGCTAGCCATCTTAGCTTCTAAAGCAACATGTGGTTCAACAATATGGACTCCCTTAGGGGTAGGAATCTGTTCCTGACTTACTTCAACAGCACTCTTCCATTGGGCAATTCTTTTGATCTTCTAAAAATTTCCAAGCATTATCTATTCCTTGGTTCAGAAATCCAATTTAACTCAAAGATTCTAAGAGTGTCTTTGTGTGATAATCAATTCCTTCATAAATAGTTTAGATTTGGGTCACTCTCTACTCCATGATGTGGGATTGAGCTAGGAGAACACAAAACCATGCAAAATATTTCCAAAAAGATTCTCCTGATTTCTGTCTACAATTTAAATTTTCATTTTTCCTTTTAATAGTGTCATGCATTGGATAGTATTTTCCTAGAAATTCAAAACAAAATTGATTCCAAGTGATAATAAAATTCGATTGTAAACTGTATAACCATCTTTTTGCACTATCTTTTAAAGCAAAAGACATATATCATAATTTAATTGCATCAATAGTCATGTTTGGTACTTTCATCATATTACAAACTTCATCAAATTCTTTTAAAAACCAATAAGCATCTTCTTTTTCAAATCCATGAAATTTTGGTAACTGGTTGATGTAATTGGAATTTAATTCAAATCTGTCATTAGCACATTCAGGTAGTGTTATGTAGGAAGGTTCATCCATTAAATATGGGTAAAACATACTACTTATTATTTGTTATAAAGGTTGTTCTTGTTGTGGGGCAGCCATAATTATTCTTCTTGTAGGTGTTCTGACTAACCTATGAGATGAATCCCTAAACTAACCTGACATACAACATTTAAATATAAAAGAAGATTTTCTTGTGTATTGTCATTAAATAAGCTTTAGCTGCCATTTCATGTTGTCATGCAATAGTTACATTTGTTTACAATAATACCACAACTATAATAAATGATATAAAATTTCAGATTTCATAAAAATATGCAATAAAACAACAAAGATGTTCATTTAGATTTGAGCACAATACATAGAGATGTTCCACAAGAAATAAAAACATTTCAAGTGTTCAACAGGGGAGTTTTTTTAAACAACACACGACCAGGTTCATGGGTATACAAGTTTACCCTCAAACTAACACGTGGGTAAATAGGAAATATTACACAGTCTTGCAAAGTATTTGTGTAGGAAATTAATTCATGAAATCATTACGACGAGCCAGCAAACATTTGGCCTTCTACAGTAGAAGAGGTGTCATTCTGGCTGAAAGGCGAAATTTCATCCCAAAGTGTCGGTGCCTCTAGAGGATTCCAGGTGCTTGGTGAGCTCAACTGTCACCCAGTCAGTGTAACGTGTGCGACACTTGGCCTTGCAACGCTCGATGGTCAAACTTTGTGAAACGTGGCAACCTTAGCCTATAAATAGCCCTCCTTGTACCACTGGGGGAGATTCGACTCCTCAATCCCACTGCTGCTCGAAGTGTCCAGGTGTCCCAGCATCGGACGTTGACCACCTACTCCGTCTGACTTTTGACCTTTGACTGCGGCTGACCGTTTGTGCACGAGAGCTCATCGGCGATGACTCCAGCCCAACCTTCCTATAGGTTAGTCATCCTCTGCCCCCTTTCCACTGATAGGAACGGGGGAGACAGATCTTTTATTGATAGCTATCCCCTTGGTCGTCCATTGCTTCGACCAGGGGAAGCCTATTCCTCTCTCGGGATCACTCTCGATCCCTGTCTTCTTTATGTTTTGTACGTACATCTCATTATTTTGCATGTTGTTTTGTAGTCGCTTGTGAGTTTTCCTTTTTTCCTGGTTATCCATGGCTTCGACCAAAAGTGGGCAGAAGTTCGCCAGGGCTGGCAGACTTTCCCTACGATTTTTAAGATTTTTGCCCATATTTACCTGACTTTCACCTTGTTTTACCCCCATCTCGGTGAATGCCTTCAGCCTAGAGTGTCGGCACCTCTAGACAATTCCAGGTGCTCGGCAAGCCCAACTGTTGCCTAGTCGTTGTAATGTGTGAGACACTTGGCCTTCCAATGCTCGATGGTCAAACTTCACAAAATGTCACAACCTTAGCCTATAAATAGCCCTCCCCATACCACTAGGGGGAGGTTCGACTCCTCGATCCCACTGCTACACGAAGTGTCCAGGCATCCTAGCACCTGACGTTGACCACTTGCTTTGTCCGACTTCTGACCTTCGCCCACGGCTGACCGTCTATGGACGAGAGCTCATTGGCGATGACTCCAGCCCAACCTTCCTACAGGTTAGTCATCCTCTGCCCCCTTCCCATTGATAGGAAGGGGGGAGACAGATCTTTTATTGATAGCTCCCCCTTGGTTGTCCATTGCTTCGATTAGGGGAAGCCTATTCCTCTCTTCTTTATGTTTTGTACGTGCATCTCGTTATTTCGCATGTTGTTTTGTAGTCACTTGTGAGTTTTCCTTTTTTCCTGGTCGTCCATGGCTTCGACCAAAAGTGGGCGGAAGTTCGCCACGGCTGGCGGACTTCCCCCACTATTTTTCAAATTTCCACCCATATTTACCGAACTTCCGCCTCATTTTTCCCCCATCTTGGTGAATGCTTCGAGACCTGACTCCTTGAGTCCTCGTAAGGCTCCGAGATGAATTTTTTAGATTTTTTCCCACATTTACTAGATTTCTGCCTTGTTTACCGCCATCTCAATGAGAGCCTCGAGACCTGACTCCTTGAGTCCTCGTGTGGCTCCTAGATGAATTTATTGGAAGTCCACCAACTTATCCAGATTTTCGCCTCTTTCCCTTTCATTTTGGGACTAGTTGGATTAGGGTACGTCGAGAAACTCCTAATCGGATGACTAGATCTTTCCTTTCAATTCACCCTGTATTTTAGTTAACTTGTTCATCAATCATAGTAAGGAGGCCAGCTTATGTTGGGCTGGCTGGGGTTGCCTAACACCTTCCCCACCAGTACTCTAAATCCGTACTCATTATCTCTGAGTAGTAGACCTCTTATTTGATTTTCTTAGAGATTTTACGTCTCATTCCTGAGTTGAAGAGTGCATTCTCTTCCTCTTCTTATTTTCCTTATTTTCCTGTAAAATAAGGTGGCGACTCTGATATTTTCTAACTTTTAACTTATTTCTCGAGTCTTATATGCTTGTTATTCTCTTAAATAGCTCAAACCAACATTTGGGTAGAAAGAAGGGTAACAGGTGGAACCTGACATATGGAGCCCATTCATGGATAGGGGTCAAAATATAATCCCACAAATTTTTCTCCTTGAATTCCGTTGTTTCCCACTCGATGGCTTGGTGGAGATTTAAGGACTTGCAAGCCATCATTTGACTATGACAAGTCTATATTGATGAGGTTAGTAATAAACGATCAATTATTGCATAAGCCCCCTCTATCTCCCAGTTTCCAACACTAAGGGGGGAGAACGCTCCTTCCCTTTGGTTGCTAATGACTTTACCAAGTGTGCAGGAAAAACAAGGACAACTTCGGGCTCGGCATCCCACTGAAGTCGCCAACCCTACTGGAATTCTGGCTCAGAATAGTTGGATACCACCCCAATGTAGCCAAACCCTACCGCGGCATTGGGTTTGGCATCCCATTAAAGTCACCAACTACACCGAAATTTCGACCCAGCAGCCGTTTTATGCCATGTTTGCCAAAGCTACACAGCCGGCTCCCACCACTTGCAAGGGCTTGGCATCCTAACGAAGGTGACAAAAAGCACCGTGTCTACCTAAGTTTCCTGGTTTGTCCAACAACACCAATCACCTTCCAGACGTCTGAAGTAGCTACTGAGCACTGCAACTGGAGTTTTGTAGGTTAGACCATTGGGCTTGGCATCCCCCAAGTCTACCACCAAGGACAGCGTTCCCTCCAGATTTCTAACTTTGAAGCTAGATTTCACCCCTAAATTTTGAACTCAGGTCGTCCTAGATTATCCAATGACACCTTTGAATAGGTCAACAAGTGAGTTCCTATCCACATTCCAGGGCCTTCTCGATAGGCCCATAGAGGTAATCCTTTGAATAGGTCAACAAGGATACCCTCATCTAATCTTTACATATTGGTCGATCATTTATTTTCTCCAACTGTACACACTACATGCATGCATATTGTAGTTGGATTGAACATCCCTTGCAGCCATCGGTTAGCTCAGGTCTGCAAGGAAAGAGGGGTTGACAAGGTGGCAACCTTCCCCCACCAAGAAGCCTTTTCAACCAGTAGGTCAATAGCAATGGGGAATTTTCGGTGGGTTTTCACTTTTGTTGATCTTTGTCAAAAGAAAATAGAGTACAAAAAAAGAAGGAAGAAAAGAGGACAACAACAAAAGCAAAAAAAACAGGAAGAGAAAAAAAACATATTCAAAAAAAAAGAAAAGAATAGGTTTGGCAACCTTACAAGTTTGCCAACTTATCCGAATTCCACCTCAATTAGGTAGATTCCACCACTGCTCCACAAGTGTGCAAGGCCCTTCATCCCATCATTTCAAAACAAGAAGCTTATGATTGGGCAAGGGTAGATTTAGGTGTTCTCCACCTACTACTGACCATACAAGCGTCCATAGCGGATTGTACCCGTTTGAGCCACTGCAAGTGTGAGTAAGCTATCTTATATGGAAAACACCCACCTACATGTTATAGTGTCAGTGAGGATAGGTAAACCAACAACCTATAGTGAAAGTGACAGTTGTAAGTCAGATCTCGAGCTTCAGACCCGCCTCCTTGTGAGAGTGATCTACCATGGATTAGGGATATGCTTCCCTTGCACTTGTTGTCCATAGTCCTCTTTTTAGTGAAGTGAACGAGCTTCATTCCCCAACTGACCAGATAGCATCAAATGAGCAAGAGCAAGTGCCTTGTAGGAGCCCATCTGGTAAGGCTTATACTTCATTCTTCTTCTCCTCAGGCCTTCCTCCAACTTCATCTCTTAGTCCAACTTTTACATCTTCTAACTCATTCCTAGCTTGGATGGGGGGAAAGGTGGGATTATTTGGAGTCCCCTTCACCTAACAGCCTTTACTACCACAAGTTAAAACGGGGGATATGATCCTTGTAGGCATTTACATGTAAACCTACATATCACCTCATGCATTCTATACACATCATGTTTTATTGTTCAAAGGAAGGGAAACCCCTCTGTTTATTAATATTTTGTTAAGAATCTGTACCCTCTCTTTCATCTAGCTATCACCCGGAAGCCCATGGGGTTCCACCGGCAGAACTGGCGGATGGACCGAGGTATAGAGAATGGAAAGGTGATTGTGTGAGCACATCACCACGTGGGGCAGATGGCTTGTTAAATGGAGTCGCCACCTTATTTTTGGGTAGAAAACATGGAAAATGGGATGTGGAAGTGTCCTTCCACTATCAAAATGGTAAAAACCGTAGGAATGGCATAAAATCGTGTAAAACTATGCGAAAAATGAGAGAACTGAATACGGGACTTAAGGTACTGTTGGGCAAGATGTTAGGCACCCCTAGACAGCCCAGGTAATCCCGACCTCTCTCCGACTTTGAGAATGGAAAACTACAGTATCCCGGCCTCTCTCCAGCTCTGAGACAGTCAGCCCAGCCACACATGGCCTCATCTTAGAAGACTTTCCAAGGCATCAGGAGGAATAGTCTTATTCCTTTCGATAAAAGCAATTGAAGATCAACCAATGCGATGATTCACACGGGATTTGATGATAAAGGGGAGAGAGAAAGGCACAGCGGTCACCATTACAGACCGTTTGGCTGAAAAGCAAAAGGTCTGGTGAGACAGCCGGCTGGAATGCCCAACTGCTGGCTTTGGGTACCCGTTGCTGTGTCATATTCCGCCTCTTTGACTGGGGACAAGAGTTCATGTACCCAGTTCGGCCAGGGTCAGCAAGGACTCATGTTGACGGCCAAATCCCAGAAGTCTTTCCAGGGCATCAAGAGAGCAGCTTTGCTTCTCTTGGTAAAGGGGAACTGTCGGGGTGTACATACTCATACACCCGAACGGCCGACGTCGACAAGGATGCATGCCAACAGCCTCATCTCAGAAGCCTTTCTGGGGCATCGAGAGAGCAGCTTTGCTTCTCCCGGTAAAAAGGAACCGTCGGGGTGTACATGCTCCTACACCCGAATGGTTGGCATCGACAAGGATGCATGTCATCGGCCTCATCTCGGAAGCCTTTCCGGGGCATCGAGAGAGCAGCTTTACTTCTCTTGGTAAAGGGGAACCGTCAGTGTATACATGCTCATACACCTAGACGACTAGCGTTGGCAAGGATGCCTGTCGACGGCCTCATCCCGGAAGCCTTTCCGAGGCAACGGGAGAGCAGCTTTGCTTCTCCCAGTGAAAAGGAACCGTCGGGGTGTACATGCTCCTACACTTGGACGACCGGCGTCGGCAAGGATGCATGTCATCGGCCTCATCCCAGAAGCCTTTCCGGGGCATCGAGAGAGTAGCTTTGCTTCTCCTAGTAAAGGGGAACCGTCGAGGTGTACATGCTCATACACCCGGACGCCCAGCGTCGGCAATGATGCATGCCGACGGTCTCATCCCAGAAGCCTTTCTAGGGCATCGAGAGGGCAACTTTGCCTGTCCCGGTGAGATGGTGAGAAATAGGTAAAATGCTGCCATGGACTTCTAGTAGAAAAGCTAGAGGTTTGGTGGGTCTACCCATCGGCCTACTGGACATCTGGGTCAAGGGCCGAATGTTCACTCGGTATACCGCCTCCACTTCTGTGTGTAGAGATTTCTGCACCCAGTCCTGAAGGATGGGAGAGGTGGACACCTCTAGAGAGATGGTAGTCTCTAAGCAGAGACGACACGTCCAACAGTGGCTAGGCATTTTAAAGAGGAGGGATAGTGAAAACCCGACGATATGTTCGGAAAACACGTAAGAAAACATGGGTTTCTACATAAAAATCCCAACGAAGGAACCGCAACCGAACAGTTCTTGACTGTACTGGGTGGATATACCTGGCAGGGAGAGAGGCTATCGGTACCTTCGGAAGTGTATCCAAAGGAATGATACCCGGCCATAGCCTCCGACCATTCCCTTTGCTTGGGGAATGGTCTGAGACGCTGGTGGCCAGCCTGTCTGAAGGCGACAGCCAGGATGAACCCCAGTCGAGTACGCGACATGCTTGTCACGTACAGTCATGGGAAGCTGGCCTATCGGTCAGCTGGTCGGAAAAGCCGGTGGTGGACATCAGCAACCGACTTGTCTGAAGGTGGTAGCCGTGATGCGCTCTGGTCAAGTACGCAACGTGCTTGTCACGTACGGTTGTTTGGATCTGGCCACTCAGTGAGTTGGTGGAAAGCTGGTCAGAGACGTCGGCAGCCGGCCTGTTTGAAGGCGGCGGCCACGATGCGCTCTGGTCGAGTACGCGACGTGCTTGTCGCGTACAGCTGGCAGGAGCTGTCCTCTCGGTCAACTGGTGGAAAGCCGATCGGAGAAACCCGGTCAGAAACGTCGGTGGTCGGCCTGTCTGAACGTGGCGGCCGCGATGAACTCTGGTCGAGTACGCAACGTGCTTGTCACATACGTCTACTTGAGGCACGAGGGCCCCTGAGCTTTGCCTGCTGCTCTAGCTGCCGAGCACTTGAAGAGGGGAGAGGGGCAGAATGCCCCTAGTTCTGCCCCAAGGTGTTGGTCTTCTAGAGGTTCGGGCGGAATGCCAGGTGGATGGGCAGGCGCTCGGCTTGCCTGGAGGCGGAATCCAGATAGAGTCCTGGACGAGGGAGTGATGGGTTGGTCACATTCACTGATCTGGGTGAGTGTGGCGGGGGAGGGCAGAATGCCCCTAGTTTTGCCCCATGATGTTGGCTAGCATTCTGCATGTAGAGGATGCCACTAAGACGGAGCTGGCTAGCCGACCGACTCCACTGTGCGGCACCCACACTAAACGTTTCCGACTGCTAGTGGATGGGAACGGCAACCGGGTGGCTATAGCTCTGGCCTGTGCTGCGTGAAAGACTTGGTGTGATTACCAAGTCGATGGCTGCTGAGGACGCAGCTGCCGGCACACTTGTGCATGGGATGCCAAGCCTAGTTGTGACGACTTTGTTGGGTTGTCAAGCTCTATGGTGACGACTTCGTTGGGCTGTCAAACCCTATGGTGACGACTTCGTTGGGTTGTCAAGCCCTATGGTGATGACTTTGTTGGGTTGTCAAGCCCTAGCCGACTTGGTCAGGTTGCCAAGTCGGTGGCTACTGAGGACGCAGCTACCGATGCACTTGTGTGTGGCTTCCAACATGAGTCACCCGGAAGCCATGGAAAATAAAAGGCCGACTGTAAAAGAGTCGTACAAGCGAGAGTCTGAGTCGCTTAATCAATAAAACGCAGCGAGTCTCCCCAGCGGAGTCGCCAAAAATCTGTACCCTCTCTTTCATCCGGCTATCACCTGGAAGCCCATGGGTGGATGGCTAGTTAAACGGAGTCACCACCTTATTTTTGGGTAGAAAACAAGGAAAACCGGATGTGGAAGTGTCCTTCCAGCATCAAAAATGGTAAAAACTGCAGGAATGGCATAAAACCGTGTAAAACTATGCAAGAAATGAGAGAACTGGATACGGGAGTCAAGGTATTGTTGGGGAAGTTGTTAGGCACCCCCAGACAACCCAGGTAATCCTGGCCTCTCTCCGGCTTTGAGAATGGAAAACTACGACACTTAGCCCGGCCACACATGGCCTCATCCTAGAAGACTTTCTAGGGTATCGAGAGGAATAGTCTTATTCCTTCCGGTAAAAGCAATTGAAGATCAACTAATGCAATGATTCACATGGGATCTAACGATAAAGGGGAGAGAGAAAGACACAGCAGTCACCATTACAAACCGCTCGGCTGAAGAGCAGAAGGTCTGGTGAGACAGCCGGCTGGAATGCTAGATTGCCAGCTATGGGTAGCAGTTGCCGTGTCATATTCCGCCTCTCCGACTAGGGATAAGAGTTCATGTACCTAGTTCGGCCATGGTCGGCAAGGACTCATGCCGACGGCCTCATCCCGGATGTTTTTCCGTGGCATCAGGAGAGTAGCTTTGCTTTTCCAGGTAAAGGGGAACTGTTGGGGTGTACATACTCATACACTCGGATGGCTGATGTCGGCAAGGATGCATGCCGATAGCCTCATCTTGGAAGCCTTTCCGGGGCATCGGGAGGGCAGCTTTGCTCCACCCGGTAAAAAGGAATCGTTCCCTACACCTGGGAGGGTAGCTTTGCTCCATCCAATAAGGCAAGCAGGAAATTGGTGAAATGTGACTATAGACGTGGTAACCACCACGACGGACCTTTGGCTGAAAAGCCAGAGGTCTAGTGGGTCTACCCGTCTGCCTACCAGATATCCAGGTCTGGGAACGAATATTCACCCTGTATGCTGCCTCCACTTCCGGGTGCAGGGATTTCTATGCCAAGTCCCAAAAGATGGGAGAGGCAGACACCCTTCGGGTAGACAATCGTCTGTAAGTGGAGACGACACGTCTGACGGTGGCTAGGCATTTCAAAGAAAAGGGAGAGAGAAAACCCGATGATATGTTCGTAAAACACGTAAGAAAACATGGGTTTCCATAAAAAATCCGATGAAGGAATCGCGACCGAACTGACCTTGACCATACCGGGTAGATATATCCGACAGGGAGGGAGGCTACTGGTACCTTTAGAAGCGTATCCGAAGGAATGCTACCTGGGCATGCCCTCCAACCCTTCCCTTTGCATGGGGAAGGTTCAGTACGATCGGGGTTCAAAGTAACGAGGCTAAATCATAGGCATGATGGCAGGAAAAGAGGAAGCTTACCTGCAGGGAGTCACCGGTGGTGGTCGGAAGTCCTTGCTCCAGTACGGCGAGAGGGCATCGGGGCTCCGAGTAGCTCTCCTCCGAAATCATGTGTCAGCCGAAAGAAGACGTCCTCGTCCTCAGAATGTCGGAAAAGCTCCCCTTCTTTAGAACGTTGGAACTCCGTCCTTTGGCATGAAACAGAGGGCCCTTTATATAGGGAATTACTCCGCATACGTTTTGGTTTCATTGATAGCGGTAATTAAAACTTGCCATATCTTTTCGGTAGATTTGAATTATTACCCAGGCGTCTAGTCGATGACCGTGATAGGTCAGCCGACAGCTGAGTAAGGGAGATCGATGTGCGTTATGAATGTAGCCAGGGGTCTAGGGGGATTAGGCCATGCTGGAGAGCCAGGATTGTGCACCGGTTCATGATCCGTAGGCCGTCTACTCTACCTCGGAAGTTGAACTCCACCCTTGCATGCCATGTATTAGCCGAAGTTCCATATGGATGGCCGTTTTCTCTCTCTTGACATCTACGGGTGCGTTGACAAGTATACCTGCATGTAGGTGCAAGAGTTTGGGATCGGCCGTCGGGGTATTTTACCGGCGTGTCGGTTGGTGGCCGGCTGATTTACCCGGCCACCCGATAGGCGTTAAACCCGGGCTTTAACTCTAGCGAAGTGGAACTTCACCGGGGAGGAGTTTGGGGGAACCGACTGTCGGTTGTTCTACCTGGCCGCCCGATGGGTGCTGAGCATGGGGGTCAATAGAATGTAGGTGAATTTTTGGGCTTGACATCCCACCAAAGACTGCTACCTTTTGGGGCTAGCGACTCAGGCAACCAGCATCTACCCTAATTTCTGGCTTAGGCAACCAGATTGCGGCCTTGCGAGCCGGCTCAAGGTAGTTGGCCACCATTCATTAACCTGTTTAGTTCAGTTGTTCTATAGGTTAATTACATAGGGCTTGACATCCTAACGAAGGCATCAAAAAGAGCTTGACATCCAAATGAAGGCATCAAAAAGGGCTTGACATCCCAACCAAGGCATCAAAAAGTGTTCGACATTCCACCGATTTACATCATCTTCCGGCATTCCAAGCTGGCTGCTAACCCAGGCAACTAAAGGTAAGGCTTGCATGTTTCCACAGACGACTGGCATTCGACCAAACTGCTACCATTTCAAACTACCGACTCAAACAACTGGCATCTACCCTAATTTCCAGCTCAGGTAGCCAGATTTCCACTTGCAGGCCAACCCAAGGCAGTCAGCCTTCCTTCAATAACCTATTTAGTTCAATTGTTCTACAGGTTAGCTCCAAAAGGTCTTGACATCCCAACAAAGGTGTCACAAAAGGTTTCAACATCCCCACAAAGATGTCACCGCAAAGCATGCCACTTGAGTGGCTGGACCTTTCACTGATTTCCATCATCTTTCGGCACTCCAAGCTGGCTACCAACCTAAGCAGCTAGAGGTAAGGCTTGCACGTTTTCGTAGGACTTGGCATCCAACAAGTTCACTCATTTTGGGCTACTGGCTCAGACGACTGACATCCACCCAAATGTCTGACTACGATAGCTGAAGTTCTGCCATATAAGCCAGCTCAGTGTAGTCGGCCTCCCTTCACTAACCTGTTTAGTTCAGTTGTTCTACAAGTTAGTTGCATAGGGCTTGGTGTCCCACGCACAAGCATGTCAGCAGCTACATCCTTAGCAGTAGCCGACTCGGCAACCTATCCAAGTCAACCAATTCCATTGTAGCAGTAGAGCTTGGCAACCTCATCAAGCCTCTCACCCAGTAGCCAAAAACCACCGACCGGGATGTTGCATAGCGAGGCTAGGCCAGCTAGCCCATCTAGCCTTTGCAACATCTTCAACAACCAACATCCCGAGGTAGAGCTATGGGCATTCTGCCCCTCCCCTCTTCACTTACCCAGCAAATTAGAACAATAGGGGAAGAACAATGGTCTCACGCCCCAAGCAAGCGAACGTGACCAACCCATCACGTTCTTGTCTAGAACCATCATTGGCTTTCGCCTTATAATGACCCGGCCACCGGTCTATTTGCTCAACTTTCTTCCAATCACTCATGAGGGGCCAACTCTATTCAAACACCCTATCCAGCACCTTTACCAACTGAATGTCAACATCCCCATGTAGAAGTAAGGGCATTCTGCCCTTCACCCATAGAAGACAAGTATGCCTCCCTTTCCCTGCTAATACCATTTCCATGATCTGCATGTCGCACCTTGCATGCATAATAGGTAGGTCCATCCTTCAATTTCTCCGACCGCGTTTGGTGCTGAGAAGGAAAGGGGTCGACAAGGCTAGCGATGCCTTTATTCCTGACAGTTGGTACAAAGTTCGAGTCTCAATCCACTAGAAACCACTGTGGTATTCTCCTTCAGATCCCTTGGGCTTGGCATCCCCAAAGTCCGTCAATCTTCACTTTATCCTACATTTGATTCTCTGAGAGGCAAAGCAAACATTTCTCTACAACTTTCTTGTCAAGTTTTATTTTTAGAAAGATCTGAGAATCTATCTGACACTTTCTCTTCTAGTACCCGCAAGCATGTCGGGTCATTCTCAAACTCTGGTTGTCAGTCTCCCTCCCTCTTAGTCCTTTGACCTCACCCAGGGAGGGGCATTCTATTGACCCCTCATACTCAAGGATATGCAATTGACGTCGTGGTTAGTCTGAGCCAAACATTCAGTCCCTCAGGATTTCAAATTTGAGTTAAGTATTGTACTCTCAAGTGCTAACCAAGACACCCTGGAAGTTCGAGCAGATAGCTGGCTATGCCAGCCAGCAGTCGGACCTCCTGGGCGAAAGTCTCATTTTATCTTCTGCCTCATGCCACTCACTGAATGGGCCCTTTACTCATCTAACGGTCTTTGGTCAACCAAAAATTCTAGCTAGAAGTTCCATTTTTATCAACATTTGGTTTACGGCACTTCCATTTTTTCTTCTTTTTGCTTTTGGCCAACCATAGAGTAAGGGCCGTAATGTTACGGCCAATCATATAGTAAGGGTTATAATATTATGGCCAACCATAGACTAAGGGCCATAATGTTACGGCCAGCCGTAAACTAAGGCTCATAATGTTATGGCCTGCTGTAGGGTAGCACATGAGCTGTGATGATGGAGGGGTTGTGCATCACCCGGCACTTGCAGTTGGTAGTCGCTTCCCAGGCCCGGCTACACGTTGGCTACCAATACCCTAGCTATGTCCTCACTGTGGATGCCAACCGTTCTTCCCAAGGTGGAAGAGGTAACTATCCTACCTCATGCAACTGGTAGTCGCATCATAGACAAGCCATTCCCTAGCCGCCTCTGATGCACCTTCCAAAGGTGTAATCCCAATTCCCTAGCCGCCTTTGATGCACCTTCTAGAGGCATAAGCGAAATTCCCTGGATGCCTTTGATACACCTTCGAGAGGCATAAGCCCAATTCCTTGGCCACCTCTGATGCACCTTTTAGAGGCATAAGCCCAATTCCCTGGTCATCTCTGATGCATCTTCCAAAGGCATAAGCCCAATTCCCTAGCCACCTCTGATGCACCTTCCAAAGGTGTAAGCCCAATTCCCCAGCCACCTCCGATGCACCTTCTAGAGGTATTGTAGCTGAGACACCAGTCCTAGATTGGACCGGTCGTCTGGCAACAAGTGGGTGACTTTTCGACCTATAAGGCTGATGTTTGGCCCCACCAACCGCTCTTGATGCACTCCTCCATTGGCGTGAAACCAGTCTCCAAAGTGACTGACTACAAGTACGAATCTTTAGACTTTCGTATCAGGAACGATGGAATTTCAATCAAAATAGTAGAATTCCACCCCTTTGAGCTAGTCATTTCAAAAATGCTTGGAGACACTGCGTGAGATCAGTCCCTCAGTAATAGACGTAGATATCTAGATTTCCACAGTAGGAACAACGAAATTCCGATCAAAATGACAAAATTCCACCTCATTGCACTGGTCATTTTCAAAACGCATTCGAGATTGCTACAATGAGCCAGCAAACACTTGGCCCTCTACGACAGAGGAGGCGGAATTCCGACTAGAGAGGCGAAATTCCAGCCCAGAGTGTCGACGTCTCTAGACAATTCCAGGTGCTTGGCGAGCCCAACCATTTCCCAATCAATGTAACATGCGTGACACTTGGCCTTCCAATGCTCGACGATCTGACTTCACGAAATGTCATGACCTTAGCCTATAAATAGCCCCCCCCCATATCACAAAGGAGAGGTTTGACTCCTCGATCCTACTGCTGCTTGAGTGTCCAGGTGTCCCAACACTTGACGTTGACCACCTACTCCATCTGGCTTCCGACCTTTGTCTGTGATTGACCATCTGTGCACGAGAGCTCATCGGCGATGACTCTAGCCCAACGTTCCTACAAGTTAGTCGTCGTCTCCCCCTTCCCACCAATAGGAAGGGGGGAGATGGATCTTTTATTGATAGCTATCCCCCTAGTCATCCATGGCCTCGACCAGGGGAAGCCTATTCCTCTCTCAGGATCACCCTCGATCTGTCTCTTCTTTCTATTTTACACGTACATCTCAATACTTCGCAAGTTGTTTTGTAGTCGCTTGCGAATTTTCCTTTTCCCTGGTCATCCATGGCTTCGACCAAAGGTGGGTGGAAGTTCATCAAGGCTGGTGGACTTCCCCAATGTTTTATCGGGCTTCCCATACGTTTTTTCAGATTTTCACCCGTATTTATGAAATACAGGCGGTCGTTTTACCGCCATCTCGGCAAATGCCCCGAGACCTGACTCCTTGAGTCGTCATGTGGCTCCCAGATGGATTTATCAGATTTCCACCTGTATTTACCAGATTTCTACCACATTTTACCGCCATCTCGGTGAGTGCCCCGAGACCTGACTCCTTGAGTCCTCATGTGGCTCCCAGATGAATTTATCAGATTTCCACCTGTATTTACCATATTTTTGCCTTGTTTTACCGCCATCTCGGCGAATGCCTTGAGACCTGACTCATTGAGTCCTCATGCGGCTCCCAGATGGATTTATCATATTTGTACTCGTATTTACCAGATTTCCACCTTGTTTTACCACCATCTTGGCGAATGCCCCAAGACTGACTCCTTGAGTCCTCATGTATCTCCCAGATGGATTTATCAGATTTCCACCCGTATTTACCAGATTTCTGCCTCATTTTACCGCCATCTTGGTGAGTGCCCCGAGACTTGACTCCTTGAGTCCTCGTGTGGCTCCTAGATGAATTTATTGGATTTCCACTCGTATTTACCAGATTTTTGCCTTGTTTTACCGCCATCTCGGCGAATGCCTTGAGACCTAACTCATTGAGTCATTGTGTAGCTCTCAAATGGATTTATCAGATTTCTACTCGTATTTACCAGATTTTCGCCTTGTTTTACCGCCATCTTGGTGAATGCCCCAAGACTAACTCCTTGAGTCCTTGTGTGGCTCCCACATGAATTTATCAACTTTTCACCTGTATTTACCAGATTTTTTCCATGTTTTACTGCCATCTCGGTAAATGCCCTGAGACCTAACTCCTTGAGTCCTTGTGCAGCTCCAAGATGGATTTATTAGATTTCCACTTGTATTTACCAAATTTTTGCCTCTTTCCTTTTCATTTTGGGACTAGTTGGATTAGGGCACGTCGAGAAACTCCTAATCGGACGACTAGATCTTCCCTTTCAGTTCACCCTACATTTTAGTTAGTTTGTGCATCAATCACTGTAAGGAGGCCAGCTTATGCTAGGCTGGCTGGGGGTGCCTAACACCTTCCCCACCAATACCTTAGATCCTTACTCATTTTCTCTAAGTAGTAGACTTCTTGTTTTCATTTTCTTAGAGATTTTACATCTCATTCTTGAGTTGAAGAGCACATTCTCTTCCTCTTTTTGTTTTCCTTGTTTTCAAGTAAAATATTTTATTTATAACTTTCAACTTATTTCCCGAGTCCAATGTGCTTGTTATTTTCTTAAATAACTCTAACTAATATTTGGGTGGAAAGAAGGGTAACATTACCCATGAACTAACACAAGGGTAAACTGCATTACCCTCAAGCCTTAGCCTTGCTTGGTCTGCATAATGAATTTGATTGATATAATAGTGATTGCAATCATAGTTAAGGTTTAAATGTTATGAATTATTTCTCTTGTAATATAATGTGCTTCATGAAAGGTATTTCTTAAGTATTTGTAGGGAAATTTGATTAGCAATTGCAGGGGAATATGTAGAAGTGAAGAATTAAACATTAATTTAGCTGAAGCTCAACCATGGAAAATGTGGACAGACAGGTTAAAGAAGTGGCTTGCATGGAATGATCTCACACATTTGGACGTGCACCATGCCCTTATTAACTACCAGCTCATGAACTGCCATTCCTCTCATCTATAAAATAGTCCCGTAGCTGTTAAACTGACCCCCCCTTCTTCCTCCATCTGCCATTCACAGAGCATTTTCCGTCTTCTCCATCTTCCACCCACTCATCTCTTCTGAGAGGAGATTGACGACCTCCTCTTCTCCAACCATTCGCGTATCCTTGAAGGAGAGACTCTCGGCATCGGCTGCTTCCTCCTCTGTTCCTTGGTGTAATTGCAGAGTGACGTCCAAAATCTCACTGCAAGGTCGAAAGGAAGGCCTACCAAATTAACGACCTGGTGGACCGGAAGTAAAGACAAAGAGAAGTTCTCAGCCTGAGTAAGTTTCGAAGGAAGAAATTACAATGAAGCATTAGGTGTTATTTCCATTTTCATTTTCTTTATTTTTACTTTACCCTTATATTTACACTTGAATCTACAAACACCCAAATTATCAACTCAGTTATGGTAATTAGACTTATTTTTAGGTTTACTGTGATGTTGAATGTTGCACTTTAATTTTACAAGTTATTTGTACTGTATTCTGTTTCATGCATTGTGTTGTTTGTTGTGTTTTAAAATATCTAAAAAGACCAAAAATATAAGTATTCAACTCTTAGAAGTTTCAGCTAATTTGAATCTTACAGTTTAAACATCTGAAACTCACAATTTTCCACAACCCTCGAGTAAGCTCGAGGGCGAAGACGTTTACCCGTGAGCTACCTCGAGGTTTAAGTGCCTTTTCTGTGCAAAATGATAAATTTTATGCAAACTGAAGTGTATAATGTTAAAACTTAAGAAGAATTAAATATTTGAAAGTAAAATTCACTGGATAGAGTCTTTCAGTGTAAAATTCAAATCATTTACTAAAAGACTAAGTTTAAAATCCAAATATTCTAAGTGGTGAAGAAATTAAAAGTTAATGAAAGAAGTCTCAGAATGTTCAAGGAATTAATACAGGTATAACAAATCTTAAAGATAATTTACCAATTAATGTTGGAATCGATCAGAATTATATTAATCAAAGAATATCACAGGAATTTGAAAAACTCCTGAATAGATTTGATGAATCAATAATGCAAATGGAAGACAGTAAGATGTTCAATGAGTATGAAAACAATGATGATTTTAATTGGGCAAACCCAAATGAAAATCAAAATTATCAAGAGGTGAATTCATTAGAAAATATTTTATTTACAGAGGAGAACATACAACCACTTAAGGTAATGGAAGAAAATCAGTATAACGATTTAACTGCATTTAATTATTTGGAGAAGTTAGATGAAATTCAAAGATCCATTGACCTATTTATAAGGAATTCTAATTCTAATTCATCTGAACAAGATGAAGATTTTCAAAAGGAACATATAGACACTTGTGCAACACTCACACCAAATAAGTTCTATAGAGCTCCAGAAGTTGAAAATTTTAAGGAAAAAGATCAAATCTAGGAAGGGTATGAATTACTTGACTATTTGGTAAGGGAGTGTTCAGTTAGACCATCTGAGGTCGTAAATGACCCTATGTCCCAAAGTGTAGAAGAGTCACTTGAGGTGTTAGCTACCCTTAAATTAGAAGGAGAGTTTAGTGTTCCTATGGTAGATAACGTGTCAAAAGAAGAATCAAAAGATGTAAGTATTATATTAAGATCTGGTGTCACTTATGAAAGTCCTAAAAAGGATGATAAAGAAGAACAAAGTAACGTAAATTTCACAAAGAAAGAGGAAATTAATGAACAATCTAGTCCAGAAGACAAAGTTGATGTTGAGTTGGAGGATAATACAGAAATTGAAATTATTAAAGAATCTGAAAAAAATAAAGAAATAGAAAACAGAGTTGTTAAGAAAGATGTTAAAAATGAAGACAAATTAACAAACGAAAATTACTTTCCATTTCCACATAGAATGAGAAATGTTAAGGATCAAGAATTGGAACAAATCAATAAAATATTT
>JAMKPZ010015597.1:0-15507 GCA_024699675.1 Amphibolis antarctica | reverse complement strand
AATTGGTTGTATAAGTGATTAAATTGTTATTTCAAGTGATTTGGAATTGGTTGTATAAGTGATGAAATTGTTATTTCAAGTGATTTGTAATTGGTTGTATAAGTGATTAAATTGTTATTTCAAGTGATTTGGAATTGGTTGTATAAGCGATGAAATTGTTATTTCAAGTGATTTGTAATTGGTTGTATAAGTGATTAAATTGTTATTTCAAGTCATTGAGTTGGTTGTATAAGTTCGTTGAAATATGACCGTAGAATGTCATGTGAAATTTTAAGTTCACACGTGATGAGAGAAGCGGCGTTTTATTGTAAACGGCCGGAAAGTTGAATTAAAAGACCGGCGTTTTAATTATAATATTCGAAGGGCTGTAGTTTACATGTCACGTGAAATTATAAGTTCACACGTGATGAGAGAAGCGGCGTTTTATTGTAAACGGCCGGACAGTTGAATTAAAAGATCGGCGTTTTAATTATAATATTCGAAGGGCTGTAGTTTACATGTCACGTGAAATTATAAGTTCACACGTGATGAGAGAAGCGGTGTTTTATTGTAAACGGCCGGACGGTTGAATTAAAAGACCGGCGTTTTAATTATAATATTCGAAGGGTTGTAGTTTACATGTCACGTGAAATTATAAGTTCACACGTGATGAGAGAAGCAGCGTTTTATTGTAAATGGCCAGACGGTTGAATTAAAAGACCGGCGTTTTAATTATAATATTCGAAGGGTTGTAGTTTACATGTCACGTGAAATTATAAGTTCACACGTAATGAGAGAAGTGGTGTTTTATTGTAAACGGCCGGACGGTTGAATTAGAAGACCGACGTTTTAATTATAATATTCGAAGGGCTATAGTGTACATGTCACATGAAATTATAAGTTCACACGTGATGAGAGAAGCGACGTTTTAGTTTAAACGACCGGACATTTGAATTAAAAGACCGGCGTTTTAATTAATTGAAAACTGAGTGTTTTAAAATATTTAATGAAAACAACTTTTCAGTAATCGGTTAAAATCGAATTATCTTTAAAAAAATTCACCCTAATATTTAAGATAAAAAAATTCCACAAACATCTTTCAAATTTAATCACCGTATTTGTAATTAATGATAAATTAATTATACGTACGTGAATGAATTTTTTAAGTTAAAGGAGAGTGTTTTTAAATTTCAGCAGCTGCATGAGAGAGAGTGTTTTTAAATTTTTGCTGCTGTAGGAAAGAGAGTGTTTTTAAATTTCACGTGCATGAGAGAGTGTTTTTAAGTTTTTCAATTTCAACCGTCGATCCTGAGATCAACGGACACCTATAGAAGTGACTTCTATATGCACCTACAGAACTCGTGCCCTCTATAAATATATATAGACAGACACATAAACAAATATACTCTAGCCAAACTAATTTAGTCTTTATTAATAGAATTAATAAAAGGTTACGAAAGTTGAATTTCAAACGCAAATTTGCTCGTCGTTTAGATATATATATATATCCCCACGTATGGTCGATACTCATGAGCACCTTATCTTAGGTATGATGGTATTAATTTGACATGTACGTATTATTTTTGAGAAGAATATATATACTTAATCAGATGTATGGACTATATTTAAGATGCACTCAGTTCATTGAAAAATAAAGTATTAGTGGCGTATCACATTATTCATCATCGTTACATTAACATTTTGTTTAATCTTTTCATCAAAAAGTTGTTTTTCTTAGAAGCTCAAGAGGAACCATAGTTATTCAAAGAGTGTAATTAATTAATAACCTACTATTAGCATATGGTAAAAATTAAAGGGAAACTTTGTCTGATGGTCCTATACATATGTATAACAGACATAATTATTGATTTAAATCATTAAGTTTTCAATGAAAAGTAACAATTAATGAAATTCAAAATAAATGAAATCTCAACATAATAACTTATATTTTTAGATCAAATGCTGCATATATATTGTTAATTTTTACTTTCAAAAATAACAAATACAACATCTATGTATCTATCTATCTCTCTCTCTCTCTCTCTCTATATATATATATATATATATTAATTTTAATTTTTTTAGGAGTGGGAACACATGAGAGAAATACATCAATTATTAATTAACCAAAATAGAAAAATAGGAACATTGATCCAAAGTCAAAAACAAAGCAACAAGAAGTAGAAGTAGATCAATAACAAAAGTGAGCTCTACTTTCTTTTTGAAATTAATTGGTATTGTCGATATTGAAATATAAAATAATAGTATTTCTTGATGATTACGATTAAGATGACTAATAAATGTAATTATATAATTAAAATAGGTATTTAAAAATTCCAATTATGTGAATAAATTATTAAACCAATGTTCCAACATCTAGTGAGATTAATTGATGAATAAGCACAAACAAGGTGCTTAATTATTGGAGTCAATGAATAACTTCACAGCTCACTGTATAGCTACTCCTTTCTTTTAATATATTTCCAATAATGTTAAAATGTTAAATACCTAACCTTAATAAATTAAATCACTTATTCGAAAATCTTAAATACCTTATCTTACTTAAATTTATGACTTAATATTTAATTAACATCCATTTTAAACGAACTTAATGAAATAAACTTTAGACAACGAACCTACTTCGTTGCCCCACCTGTCACTCAATGAACCTTTGTTAAACGAACATTCGTGCAACGAATCTCCGTTGAATGAGTCATGCCTCCACATAGAAAATTCTTTTGGAAAAATTCTAAAGATATGCAGAAGTTAAGTATTCCTTCTAGAATAATGCATATTCTAATTTTTATCAAACAAAATGACATGTGGAAAATAATCGATTGAAGAGAACGTGAAATAAAAGGACATATCTAACCCAACACAAGTTGTGACTTGAACGAATTTCAATATTTTATCAATGTAATGTAAGCTTCCTTGTCTCATACTGTAACAATTACATCAATATATTTGACTATAACAATTACATTGGGATATATTTGACTAAAATAATTACATCTAGATATATTTGACTAAAACAATTACATCAATTTATTTGACTAAAATAGTTATATCAAGATATATCTGACTAAAAAAATTATATCAATTTATTTGTAATATAAGCTTCGTTGTCTCATACTCGTCTTCATACATCATTTCCCCTATTTTGTTGATGAGTACTTGCATTGGGACAAATAGTTATGTAATGACCTAGTTCCCTACACCCATGACACATCCTTTTTTTTCTTTTGGGTGTTAATTTCTTAAATGGAAGCTTTTATTCATTGAGAATGGGCAGGTCTTCCTTTGGCTTTTCTTGATGTAGATGGATCATTCACCACAAAACCAGTTGGTCAATCAACTGTGACAAGGTTATTTCTACTTTGATCATCTTGAGTACATTGCATACTTAATTCAATAGTTCTCTTCAACAAATTATCAAAAGTTGATTTCACTAGTACGTACTATTGCGTTGAAGTGAAAGTAGTGTCCACCAATTTAAATGCACTAGACCGTAAGTCCCATTTCATGAGAGGAGTAAACTAATGACAAATACAAAAATATGTTTCATTAGCATCAATTGTGAAAATAAAATTCTTTAATGAATATAAAAAACATATCCATCAACATGATCTAGTGGTCCATCAATAGTGCTAGTGTGGTATCTTCAGTGAATGGTCCATTAATACAAAATATATTTTGTTGGTAAGTGGGTGATCTGTCTCTTTCATAATACACAAAAAATATGATTACAAAGAAGACCCTCATTTTCAAATTTCTTGCATGAACAACATACATCAAAATTAGTCTTTATATTCAAATTGACTACTCTTGGTATGCTTGCTATCATTGGATTCCAAACTTCATGATAATATTGCGCACTTACTTTGCTTATTTTTTTAGTAAGATATGTCAATCATTTTTTCATTTCTTCTTGGAATACAGAAAATATCTTTCTTGTATAACTTGCAACAACTTGTATTTCAATTCCTCGGATTGACGTCTTACTTTCATTTCCCTATCATATTGGAAGACATTCTGAAATAAGAGTTTGAGAGTGGAGGGTTTCACTCCTTTTCAAACTCTTTAGGAGTCCTTGCACCATATGTGCATTTATTGTAATCAACCTTGAAGTTCACATTAGTGTGTATCTCTAGGACATGACCAATGGTATTTCAACCAATATGCCAAGAACAGTAACAATGTATAGAATCTAAAAAAACTACAAGAATAATTACACACATTGCATGGTCTTAATCTGTAATGATAGCCTTTTTATTCTTGTCATACATGCAAGTTTGGAATGTAGTAAATAACCAATGAAACGTTTTTCTTGTCTCATCTACTACTAAAGCACACCAAAACAATGTAGACTGTTTATGGTGATTTACTTTAGTAAATGATGCAAAAGACATGTTGAAATTATTGGTCCTATAAGTGGTGTCAAAAACAACCACATCTCCAAACTTCGTATATGCTTCACGAGCTTTGCCAACAACCCAGAAGACACTTCTAATTGTATGATCTTCATTTAATTAAAAATAAAAGAAATAATTTGGATCCCTATGACTTTGTTGCTAAAAATATTTTACTACTATCATACATACCTTGCCCATATTATTTTTTTGCTTGGTCTTGTTAAGGTGAATAACTTGATTAGGAGTAATATCTTACTATGATATATTTGAAATAACATGTGCTGCTTTGGAAAGTTAAATGCCACATTCTAATAGGGTATTTAGTAACCCTTTTGATGTAGATGATATTTTCTTATGAGATCTTAACATCTTCGATTTTACAAGTGATGCAAAAACATGATTATGCTCCTTGACAAATCTCTCAACAACTTATATATTTAATTCATTGTGCACAACATAAAACCCTGCAAGACAACCCTCATAGATGTCTCATTGTTTGCTCACATCTCTTCCCAAGCAATATTTGTTATTTATGTCTTTATGTCCCTTTTTATAATAAATAAAGTTACGTATTATTAATTGTCCATTGCTTTTTGATTTTCTGAAACAACTTCTTCTAATAGCAAAACCTTTCTTTATTGCATATGCATTATAAAAATTACATGCATCATCCTTAGAAGAAAATTCCATACCATGGTGTGGACTTGCACTTCCTTCTCTTTCTCCATCAAGATAGCTAGGCAATCCTTCCATTCTAATATTGAACTCCAAGTCATCAAGCCCTTGCATTTTAGAATAATCCTATTTACACCATTATACTTGCTATTATTCATACGAATCAGATATTAAATCATATTGTTATTTTTTGATTTAAATGTTTCAATGATTGAAATATATTATGCTTGGTCAAAAAGTGTAATTAATTAATAACCTACTATTAGCATATGGTAAAAATTAAAGGAAAACTTAGTTTGATGGTCGTATACGTATATATAACCAACATAATTATTGATTTAAATCATTAAGTTTTCAATGAAAATTAATAATTAATGAAATTCGAAATACAATGAAATCTCAACATAATAACTAATTTTTTTAGATCAAATGTTGCATATATATTGTTCAATTTTACTTTCAAAAATAAAAAAATTTGTATAAACTTATATATATATTCATGTAATTTACATTTTAAGTATTGTGTGCACGTAGAAACTGTTGTATGTATTATAATACTTAAAAATTAATAGAATTACAATTAATTAATTCTACACATTATATTCCACAATTAATTAATGGATATATATTGACATCCCAAACGGATTTGACTTTGCTTAATTATATATGGAAGACTTCTCCATTTGTTTATTACAGATGATACATGAAACTCTTTTGTTATTATACTTAACATTAACGGTACGTATTACAATTCTACACTTTATATTAAAAAATCCATGCGGACATTTCAAATGTATTTGACTAAAAATTTCTCCATTTGTTTATTACATTATTAACATTATTTCACAATTAACGGATATTGACATTACAAACGTCTTTGACTTTGTAGTTCTTCGAACACTTCTTCATCTGTTCAGTAGGATGGTGTATGAAAAATCATATGTCAAATTTAATTAAGGAAAACTTTGTTAATAAATAGGATTATTTGACTTGTGTCCCAAGAAAAATTCAGCTCATATGTTTTCACTCCACTTGTATTTTAATGATAATTTGTTTGTAGAGTAGATTTCTTTTATTGTCTACTTTTTAATTTTAATTTTTTTTAAGTTAATAACCCTGATCTATATTAGGAGTTTGGACGCATGAGAGAAATACATCAATTATTAATTAACCAAAATAGAAAAACAGGAACATCGATCTAAAGTCAAAAATAAAGCAACAAGAAGTAGAAGTAGATCAACAACAAAAGAGAGCTTCACTTTCTTTTTTAAATTAATTGGTATTATCGATATTGAAATACAAAATAACAGTATTTCTTGGTTGATATATGTCATACAACAAACACATCTTATCTATTTTACTTTATTTTAACGAGTGAATACTACTTTAATTAAATGTAAGTTCTGCCTCATGAATTTATACCTTTTATGACATAGGTAATTTCATAATAATTAGATGCACAACTGTGCTATAGTTTTATTTTAAAAATAACAAATAATGATATGCACACTACCAAAAACGAGGTGATGACGGATATTAAAAGATTTATAACCTTTTTCTTAATTTTATATTGAACCTTTGCACTGATATGTCATCAGACTAAATCACGTCGATACAACTCAACTTGATTTTGAAATAATTAAATTATGTCAATGATACGATACGAATCAATATGATTTTATAGATCTTATTTAAACAGTATATCTAATAATTTTGTGCTAATACGATAAAAAAAAAGTACAAAATCTGAAAGCAACACGATAACGCCACAAACATCCGCTGGGGGCACGGGGGTGACGAGACTGCGGTGTCCGGCGAGCGGGCAGCATCCAGCGAGCAGCGAGTGCGCAGGGCTGCGTCGGGTGAGCATGGCCAAAGACCAGCGGCGGTGTCTGGTGAGCGACGGGGCAGGCAGCATCGATTTGGGTCTTCGGGAAAGAAGGTTTTAGGAAAAAGAAGAAGAGAAGAATGAATAATGAGAAGAAGGATTGGGACTTGTGCCTTGTGGGAGGAGGGGGATCTCTAGGATGGCAGGTCGTGGGAATGGCTGGATCGGGGAACGTCGGAACAGCCTGTTGACTACGGCTTGCGAACGGAAGGGTCCAGAGGTAGAGGGAGGAGAAGACCTGAAAAAGAAAGAAAATAGGAAGTAAGGAAGAAGAAGAAGAAGAGAAGAAGGAAGAAGGAGAAGAGACGGGTTTGGAAGAATCCAAGAAGAAGAAGAAGAAGGAATAAGAAGTTTGAGAAATGGTTTAGAGGAACCAAAGAAGGAAAGAAATATTTAAAATATGTAATGTCCCATTATTTGAGTAAGAAATATTGAAAAAAAAACCTAAAATGCCCCACTCACTATTTAGGCAAGAAATATTTAAAATTAAAAATACTCCATTCATGAGTAACTATCTATTTTTTTTGATAGCTTTATTTTATTTTGTGCTCGATGTATCAAATGTTACATTTAACTTTATTAATAGAAGCATAGATTTTTAATAAAGGAAACGAATGTTTATCAAAAGTAATTTGGAAGAGGTTTAAAATAATAAATAATAAATAAAAATTCATCTAAAACATATAAACTATTTTAATCTTAAAATGAGGTGAAACACATGCAAACAAAATGACATCTCAAAAGAACCTAGAACATGAAGGAATTAACACTAATGAAGAACTTCGGAGTTTTACCAAAATTATCATTAGAGTTTTTTTTTTTTTTGACAATTATTACTTTATTATAATTTCACTGTATTAGTGAAATTTTAGATCTAACTTCTTGTATGGTAAGATATCACTTTGTGATAGGTAACATTAAGATTTTATTACATGGATCTAATGACACTTAAATGGATCTTGTATCCAGATGCAACAACGTAACACTCCTAACAATTATATTGTGTTAAAATTATGATAAGATAAGATTTATTCATAACATTCCTAATTAAATGGTAACCGAAATTCATTGAACAGATAAAATTTATTTTAATGAAAAAAGTCATTATCAACGTGTAATCTCTTTTTATTTGAAAATTTATTCTCAACGAATTTTTTTTGACGTATTATCGACCAAATCTTAATAATTGAGGTTTGAGATTTGAAAATTTGTATTTTTAAAATATATGAAAAAAGATAAAAAATAATAAATTATTTTTTATAATTATTTATATTTTTTAAAAATACAAATTTCCACGCCGCCGAGGAGATCGCCTGCCGTTTCCACCTCAACCTGACCATCTTCACCCTCGAATGCCTCTTCTTTTCCTCCTCCTCCACCACCTCGGGTGTTTTCCCCCCTCTCCCTTCGACCCACCTCGCCCCGCCGCCGCCTCCCCTTTCGCGTCGCCTACCAGGGCATCAGAGGATCCTACTCCCAGGAAGCCTCAGCCCTCGCCTTTGCCCTGTCCCCACTCTCCAACTCCGCCTTCCGCTCCAGCTCCGACTCCGCCTTTGTGATTTTCTTTTTTTTTACGATTAGAAAAAAGTTAAATAATAATAAGAAAATGTAAAAATTATTTGATAAATATAATAAAAAATATTATAATATATAATAAAAAAATACAATTACGTAATACAGAAATATACAAACAAACGCAATCTTACACTTGAATAAGTACGTACAGTTGCAGGTGTTCATCGAGGACGGTGCGGAACGACGCGATGCATATCGAACGATCTCGATGATTCGATCAATCACTGCATTATAAGACGGTAGGGTATTCAACAAGTCAAGAAAATGAATGGGACCGACGGCAGCGGTGGCGGTACCCAATGATCGATTGCGCAATTGGAAGAGGAGCTCAGGGCTCGTTCGGTCCCGTGGAGTTGGGACCGATTCTTTCGTTAACAACCATGATCTTCGGAACGTTGTTTTGCATGAATTTTGATGATTTATGTTTGATAAATTATTATAAAAAATTAAAATTACATAATACCTCAACTCTTTGTTACACCAACAAGCCTGCAGCACCTGGTCCAGACTGCACCACCCAAATTTACAACTTTAGGGAATCTGATCATTGAGTTTGGGTAACTATATTTATCATATAATTTGTAGTTACGAACGTATAATGAATTAAATATTAAATATACAGTGAATAGTGAGATTACAATTTATATATACAAATTTATATTATAATAATAATGATATATGAAAATTTATATTTATATATATACATTGGTTTATGAGTTTTATAGGTACCTACGTAAGTAAATTTTGTAGGTATCTATTAATTATAAGATCGACAGGTGAAATTTATGTAACTTAAAAGATTTTGTAGCTTTCCTGGGCTTGTCGCCGTTGGTAGAGTTCTCCATTTGGAAGTGGCCTCATATTCCATTGCCTTGAGTAGCAGCGTTGCTGCATTTATCTTTTGCTGGTTGTTTTCCAGGTACATTTTATTTTTCAAATGTTTTTATAACTAATTATTTGCATGTCCGGACTGCATTCGTGATATAATTCTTTGTATATATAGAGTTGACTTGCTGATGTTGCTTCCATTCCTTGTTAACTTGGTGCTGGTCTTTTACCAATCCAGTCTGTCACCGAAGGAAGCATATGTTAATTGTGCCAGTTTTAAACATCACGTTGTTCATCTAACTTGTAGCATCGTGTTACCTGTCTCCTGGTAAATTATCGTTGACATTCATACCACAGGTGACTAAATGACTAAAGTAACTTCGTTTCAAAATACAGATCATCAAAATATTTTGTGCCTTTTTCCCTCAACTGCCAAAGAAATTTTATTAGCTTTTCTCAATCAGTTTGTTAAATTGTTTTTAATGGTTGAATAATGATTCTTGGTGGTTTGATTCTTGATTATCGTACTGCTTATTTGGTGTTGTCATGCCACCATCGTCAATTGTTTCAATCAATTTTTTTAAAGTGATGTTGTTTCCTTTTCAGACAATGCGGGTGTCATTGTGAACCCAAAGGGAGAAATGAAAGGTAACCCATCATTTATTTACTTTTGTAGACGAAATGATACACCCATTTGGATGTCTACCAAATACGAACCTATCATCTAATATCAACTTTATATTTTTTTACTGCAGGATCTGCGATCAATGGACCTATCGGAAAGGAATGTGCAGACCTGTGGCCTAGAATAGCCAGTGCAGCTAATGCTATTGTTTAACTCAAGGACATGTTTGTTCCCCAGAAATGGAAAATGAAAAAAGATGGCTCCTGTTTTGCGAAACGTTTCCTCCCTTTCAATCTTTTTTCCTCTTCCCAATCCTCTAATTCCATTTCTTGCCCTTTTCCCTCTTTCCTCCATCTGTAACAACCCCCTTCAAGTCCTCCTTCCTCTGCCCTTTGATTTCCATCATTCCCCTTATAAAATTTAGGAGACTCCCTAAGTGAAAATTCCTGGTTCTCACCTTGGCCTTTCAACAAGGAAAAGGTTAGATGAAGAGATGTTTTGGAGATAAGTGTTGAAGAGATGTTTAATATTCTATTAGCAATCATTTCATTACCTTAAAAATTTGTAAAGCAGCTTATATGTTCGGTGGACTTGGTGCGCTCAGCCGAAGGTGCAGGTCCGGGTGGCTGCACTTAGGTGCAATCCGGGTTTGGACTTAGGTGCGATCCGGGTTCGGACCTTGTTGTGGGCTGGGTACGGTCCAAGGTCAATTGGGTTGGTAAATTGAGTCTGGTTAGTTAACTGGCTTCAGTTTGACACTTTTCAACTAATTTTAACTTGATTTGATTGGACTCTAAAACTTAAATCTAGTAATTTAATTTAAGTGACCTTGTAATTAATCACATAATTAGGTATTTAATTCAAATAAATAATCGATAAAGTGAATTTTTCTTGGATTTTAGGGGAATTGACTACTTACACTATGTCCGTGGTTACATAGGGTGACGTGGCAACCAATGGTTGCATATATAGTGATAGATAAAAAGGTATATATATATAGGGACGGATTCTAAAATGTTTGTATTTGCAACTATTTTATCTATACATATAGTGACAACTATATTTACCATAGTGATGGATCCATGCATATATGGTAATGACAGATTCATCACTAGTTTTCAACTTACGGTGAGAGGCTTCATCATATCTATAGTGATGAACACATGTATATTTAGTCACTTTAACATTTATTGTCTATTACAAAAGATGATCTAATATAATTGTGATGGATACATCCTCATCATATACTATCCTATAGTGATGGATACATCCTCATCACTGTAGTGAGAAAAAACAATTATATTATCAACACCATTGTCAATTACAGAAATAGGGAAAAGATCATGTTTCGAAACATAATGTCCAACAACAAAAGCTTTTTGATCTT
The DNA here is from genome assembly GCA_024699675.1 of Amphibolis antarctica. Taxonomy (NCBI): domain Eukaryota; kingdom Viridiplantae; phylum Streptophyta; class Magnoliopsida; order Alismatales; family Cymodoceaceae; genus Amphibolis; species Amphibolis antarctica. Next base: position 4,138 of record JAMKPZ010015597.1, on the reverse strand, counting down.
TTGCAATAGAAACACGATAATTATAAAATTTAACTTCTAAATTGATCTTTATCAATGTAGCAACAAAAATCAAATTTTGCCTCATGCCAGATGCATAAAAGACGTCCTTCAGAATCAGAATATTATCTTCCAGATCCAAATGATATGGGCTGACTCCTTCCACATCCAAATAGGTATTATTCCCTATATAGATGCGTTGATCTCTTGGATTGAATTCTTTAAAAGATTATAATCCAATTTTCGTCCATGCTATGTGACGAGTCACACCAGAGTTGATCCACCAATCATTAGAGCTAGGAACAATAACATTGTTGCATTTCACCACACCTACAAACACCCTTTTCTAGGATGTTTTCTCTACTAGATTCTTGGCTTTATTTACATCACTGTTGTGACAATTTGCTCTATAATGGCCAAATTGACCACATGAATGGCAAGATTCACCTGGCTTCTTTTCGGGTGCTTGATTTACCTTAAACTACTTCTTGTTTTGTTTGTTTATCTTGTACTGATTCTCTCCTTTTCCTAATATTTGAAAATCTGCATTGACATCCTTTAGGTTGGACTTACATTTCCTTCTATTGAATATGATTTCCTGCTCCATTACCAACCTAGTTGGCAACTCAAATAATTGAATTAGGGTAGATCTAAGAGATGTAGTAACCATATCAAAATTACTTGGCAAATTATTAAGAATAGTCGTCAACTGTAATTTTTTTGGGATAGGAGTTCCCACAATAGATAAATCCTTAATTATGACAATCATATTGTTTACATATTCCACGACACTTTGACCCTCTTGCAGTTTACAAGAGTTATACTTTTGAAGGAACATCTAAGTATTAATCTCAGTAGCCTTATCGTATTTCTCCTTCAAAGCATTTCACAACTCGTGTGAAGTGTCGTACATTTCAAAATATTTTATCAAACTATTCTTAATAAACATCAGCATGAGGCTCTTAGTCTTCAGATTATCAGATTTCCATTTTTCCATTTTTTTAACTTCCACCTCAGGTGTGGTGTCATCTATTGAATGAACATTGCCCCACTCGTCACTCAACGAACCTCTATTGAACGAACATTCATGCAACGAACCTCCATTGAATGAGCCTTGCCTCCACATAGAAAAACCTTTTGGGAAAATTCTTAAGATATGCAGAAGTTAAATGCTCCCTCTAGAATAATGCATATTCTAATTTCTATCAAACAAAACAACATGTGGAAAACAATCGATTGAAGAGAACATGAAATAAAAGGATATATCTGACCCAACGTAGGTCGTGACATAAACGAAATTTAATATTTTATCAATGTAATGTAAGCTTCCTTGTCTCATACTGAAACAATTACATCTAGATATATCTAACTAAAACAATTACATTAGTTTATTTGACTAAAATAGTTACATTAGGATATATCTGACTAAAACAATTACATCAGGATATATCTGACTAAAACAATTACATCAGTTTATTTGTAATGTAAGCTTCCTTGTCTCATACTTGTCTTCATGCATCATTTCCCCTGTTTTGTTGACGAGTACCTGCATTGGGACAAGTAGTTATGTAATGAACTAGTTCCTCATACTCATGACACATCCTTCTCTTCTTTTAGGTGTTAATTTCTTAAATGAAAGCTTTTATTCGTTGAAAATGGGTAGGTCTCCCTTTGGTTTTTCTTGATATAGATGGATTATTCACCACAAAACTAGTTGGTAAATCAACTGTGGTAGGGTTATTTCCACTTTGATCATTTTGGATACATTGCATACATAATTCAGCAATTCTCTTCAATAAATTATCAAAAGTTGATTTCAAAAGTGCGTACTATTGTATTGAAGTGAAAGCAGTGTCCACTAATTTGAATGTACTAGACCATAAGTCTCATCTCATAAGAAGAGTAAACCTGTGACAAATACATAAACATATTTCATTAGCATCAATTGTGAAAATAAAATTCTTTGATAAATATAATAAACATATCCATCAATATGATCTAGTGGTTCATCAATAGTACTAATGTAGTATCTGCAGTGAATGATCCATTTATGCAAAATATATTTTGTTGGTAAGTGGTGATCTATTTCTTCCATAATACACAAAAAATATGATGACAAAGAAGACCCTCATTTTCAAATTTATTGCATGAGCAACATACATCAAAATTGGTCTCCATATTCAAACTGACTACTCTTAGTATGCTTGCCATCATTGGATTCCAAACTTCATAATAATATTGCTCACTTTGCTTATATTTTTAGTAAGATACGTCAATCCTTTTTTAATTTCATTTTGGAATACAGAAAATATCTTTCTTGTATAACTTGCAATAGTTTGTATTTCAATTGACGTAGAGAAGAAAAATATCGACTTTGTTGTTAGAGTAATTAAATCTTAAATATTTAACTTTCAATAGGTTCTACTCCTTTTCAAACTCTTCAAGAGTCCTTGCACCATATATGCATTTATTGTAATCAACCTTGAAGTTTACATCAGTACGCATCTCTGGGACATGACCAATGACATTTTAGCCAATATACCAAGAACAGTAACAATGTATAGAATCTAGAAAAACTATAGGAATAACTGCATACATTGCATAATCTTGATCTGTAATGATGGCCTTTGGATTCTAGCCATACATGCAAGTTTGAAATGTAGTAAACAACCAATGAAAGGTTTCTTTTATCTCATTTACTAGTAAAGCACACCTAAACAATGTAGACTGCTTGTGGTGATTTACTTCAGTAAATGGTGCAAAAGGCATGTTGAAATTATTGGTCCTATAAGTAGTGTCAAAAACAACCACATCTCTAAACTTCATATATGCTTTATGAGCTCTACCATCAATGTAGAAGATACTTCTGATTGTATGATCTTTATCTAATTCAAAATAAAAGAAATAATTTGGATCCTTGTGACTTTGTTGTTGAAAATACTTTACCACTATCATACATTCCTTGCCCATATTATTTTTTTGCTTGGTCCTGCTAAGGTGAATAACTTGATTAGGAGTAATATCTTGTTGTGACATATTTGAAATAACATGTGCCACTTTGGAAGGTTAAATGTCTCATTCTAATAGGGTATTCAGTAACCCTTTTGATACAGATGATATTTTCTTATGAGATCTTAACATCTTTGATTTTGCAAGTAATGCAAGAAAATGATTATGCTCCTTGACGAATCTCTCAATAACTCATAAATTTAATTCATTGTGCACAACATAAAACATTGCAGGAAAACCCTCCCAGATGTCTCGTTGCCTGCTCACATCTCTTCCCAAGCAATGTTTGTCATTTATGTCTTTATGTCCCTTTTTATAACAAACAAAGTTACTTGCTATTAATTGTCTACTGCTTTTTGATTTTCTAAACCAACTTCTTCTAATAGCAAAACCTTTCTTCATTGCATATACATTATAAAAATTATGTGCATCATCCTCAGAAGAAAATTTCATACCATGGTGTGGACTTGTACTTCCTTCTCCTTCCCCATCAGGATGGCTAGGCAACCCTTACATTCTAATATTGAACTTCAGGTCATCAAGCCCTTGCATTTTAGAATAATCTTGTTTAAGCCATTATACTTGTTGTTATTCATACGAATCAGATATTAAATCATATTGTTGTTTTTTGATTTAAATGTTTCAATGATTGAAATATATTATGCTTATTACCCTAAATGTCTTTTGTGGGTGGCTTTGGTTACCAAACGGTAGTTTAGTTCAACATTAAATCAACATAAATAAAAGTAATTAATTGGAACTTATTCAAGTATTTTCAATTAATTGATTTACGAAACTTATGTGAAAAGAAAGGACAAATTCACACAACTACCATTTTGAAAAATAGTAGTTTCGTAATTGTACTATGTAATAAAACGGAATTACTGTCAATTATTATTTTACTTTATATCATGTACTAAAATATTTAAGATAATTAATAGTTTATTAATTCCACTAACCTTCTGTCATTTCTAGATATTAAAATGATAATTGTAAATTAACTCATAACTAATTAATAGATGTTCATTCTTATTAAATTAAACTATAATCAATGCACTTGATACTTAAACAATGTTGGTCTAACATTTTTCCCCAAATAAATGTTCATTTATGTTAAATTAAACTATAATTA
>JAMKPZ010015596.1:0-11354 GCA_024699675.1 Amphibolis antarctica | reverse complement strand
ATCAGATATTAAATCATATTGTTGTTTTTTGATTTAAATGTTTCAATGATTGAAATATATTATGCTTATTACCCTAAATGTCTTTTGTGGGTGGCTTTGGTTACCAAACGGTAGTTTAGTTCAACATTAAATCAACATAAATAAAAGTAATTAATTGGAACTTATTCAAGTATTTTCAATTAATTGATTTACGAAACTTATGTGAAAAGAAAGGACAAATTCACACAACTACCATTTTGAAAAATAGTAGTTTCGTAATTGTACTATGTAATAAAACGGAATTACTGTCAATTATTATTTTACTTTATATCATGTACTAAAATATTTAAGGTAATTAATAGTTTATTAATTCCACTAACCTTCTGTCATTTCTAGATATTAAAATGATAATTGTAAATTAACTCATAACTAATTAATAGATGTTCATTCTTATTAAATTAAACTATAATCAATGCACTTGATACTTAAACAATGTTGGTCTAACATTTTTCCCCAAATAAATGTTCATTTATGTTAAATTAAACTATAATTAATGCACTTAATAAATCAACTTCAAATAACATGAAAGCACACTTGTAAATTGTCGTTAGATCCAATGCTAAATGGTGTGGTTTCATGTTTCATTTGGCGATTGAGGAAGAAGAATCGATGGGAAGACGATTGGGAAGAGGAATCACAGGTGAAATGTGATTTTCTTTTTGCGTTAAAATAAAAAGGTTTCTTTGGGAAGAAGAATCACAGGTAAAAAGGGTTTTTTTTTCGTGGTTAATAAAAGGGTTGCTTTTTCATAGGTGAAATTGGTGAGAGTTTTTGTTTTCACTCTCTCTCTGCTTTTCCCGTCACTCATCTCTACCATCCATCATCCAGGTTGCAAAGCCATTTTCGAGGTTTGTTGAAGATGATGTTGTCACAACGAGCTTACTTCGTTGACGGTGATTTGAACTGTTTGACTAATATCTGACGGCCACCTATAAAAGTGATTTCGTTGTAATGATTTTTGAAATGTTATAATGAATTTATCGGAACAACCATTTAGTATAACAATCTAGTTGAAATTATATGGTAAGATGGAAAAACGTTATAACGATTTTAAAAATGTTATAACGAATTTTGACTGGTTTTAAGTTAAGTTTGCATCTATAAATAAGAGCTTAATTCATCACTTTTACACACCATTCATTCACGAAGTTTCACTCCTTCTCATGGCTCTGGTGCTCCTCACACTTGGTTCGAGGGATTTTCGTGTTTTAGTGGAAGGAGATCTTGAAGGTGCAAAAGTTTAATGTTTGATTTTTGTGCTCTTTCGAGGTGAATTCACTTTGAATGTTCTAAAAGGGATTGATTTTGGTTTTCTTTTGTTGGTTTCACGTGCATTCGACATAAACACATGTGGGTACTCCTTTTGTTAGTATTGAAGAGTTTGACTCTAAACTCTTGTCAGTTGAAGAGTTTGACATTAAATTCTTGTCGATTGAAGAGTTTGACCAAAAACTCTTGTTGGTTGAAGGATTCGACTTTAAATCCTTAGTCGGTTGGAGGATTCAGCATTAAATCCTTATTGGTTGGAGGATTTGACTTAAATCCTTGGTTGGTTGGAGGATTCGACCTAAATCCTTAGTTGGTTGGGGAGTGCGACCACAAACTCCTGTGTTGATTGGTTGGAGGGTTCAACCGCAAACCCTTGTTGTAGTTGGTTGGGTATTTGACCTTAAACACTCAATTTGTAATAATTTTAATAGTGATTAGACTTGGCTCAAGTTTTTAAGCTTAGGGGTAGACGTAGTTAGTTGGTGAATCACCTAAAAATTCTCTATGTGCTTTTATTTCAGCATTCTCATTACCATTTCCGCATCGAATCGACTATACACACATTATTTTGTTTCAAAATTCATACTTGATTTTATTTCAAATTATTCGTTTCAATCTTGTATTGTTTTCATCGTTCGTATTTCATTTACTTTGAATTTTAGTAAAAAATTCGTATAAAATTTATTTAAATTTGAAAAACCACTATTCACTCGTCTCTAGTGGCTGTAATAAATCCTAACAATTGGTATCAGAGGTAAGTTATTTTTGTTGATCTAACAATCACAAAAACAAAATGGCCACTCAAATACAAGAGGGACATGATATTAATAGACCACCCATGTTTGATATTTTGAATTTTGAGTTTTGGAAATGAAAAATGACTGTATTTCTTAAATCCGTGAATCTTGATTTGTGGAATATTGTTGAACATAGTTCACCAAGTTTAAACAAGCCATATATACTTATGAATGAAAATGATAAGAAAATTGTTTCCTTAGATGCTATGGTCTTGAATATCATATATTATGCTTTGGATGAAGAAAAGTTTAACCGTGTTTCTGAGTGTAGCACTTCTTATGATGCTTGGAGAAGCATTGAAAAGAAAATGAAAGGAACAAGAAATGAAGATGAAGTCAAGAAGGAAGACACACAAATCTTAATTGAAATTCCAAGAGCTCAACAAGAGATTAAACAAAACTTGGAAATGAAACCTCAATCTTCAAAAAGAAGAAGGAAGAACTACTTGAAGAAAAAGAAGAAAAAGAAGAGTATGTTGAAGAATATGCAGAATGATCTCAGTGAAAAATCAGATTGATATCTCAATCTCTTATCATTCATCCAAGAAGGTTGATATCTCAATCTCTTATTGCCAATGGGAGCCAATGGATTATTATGATCTTCCATGTTCTACAGAACACGTCCATGACCACCCACAATCTCCATGGGGTCATCTATCTCCTCAATATATTCCTCCTACCGTATTCCAAGAGTCAATTCCATTGAATCATTGAATAAATCATCTAACATTGATAAATGTTCCTTATTGTTGTTAGATTCGTCCTTTTCTTCTACATTTTCTAGAAAAGTTGCATCTATATATTTAATGATTCCTTTTTCATTGTTGAAAAATCTATACCCAAAAGATTTTTCACAATATCCAATAAATCTACATTTAAGTGTTTTAGATTCTAACTTATACCTTAATTGTCTAGGAATAAGTACATGGGCTATAGAACCTCATTTCCTTAAATAACTCAAGTTGGGCTTTCATCCAGTCCACAATTCATAAGGTATATCCAAAACATATTTGGTGAAAATTCTATTCAAAACATATTTTTCTTTTAACACAGCTTCCCCCCAAAAATCCTTCGAGAGACTAAAATGTGATAACATACATCTAACAGAATTCATTAGAATTCTATTCTTGCTTTCCACCCTAACTTCACTTCTAATTTCATGTTGTTCACAAAATTGTTCAAATTCCTTTGAATTATATTCCCCACCTTTTTCTGATCTTAACACCTTAATGTTCCTTCCAAGTTGCTTTTCTACTTTCATTTTATATTTCTTAAAACATACTATTACTTCCGTTTTAAGAGTATGTTTTAAGAGATATTAAATAAACATAAGCATACCTGAAAAATCATTTATAAATGTAACAAAATGTACCTTATCGTTATAAGTTTTTATACTTAGAAGACCAAACATCTGAATGAATTAAGCTCAATAATTCATCCAATCTAATTCCCTTTCCAAAAGGTTTCTTAGTCATTTTTTCGACTAAATAGTGTTGACATTTATTTGAATTAGAATTCCTTATATTTGGTATTAAGTTCAATTTTACCATCCATTCCATTTTATATTTTCCAACATGTTCCAATCTAAAATGCCATAAATTAAATTTAGATAAACAATACAAGGAATAACGAGAAGAAACAACTATATTATCAACATCATTGTCAATTACAGAAACATGAAAAAGATCATGTTTCAGAACATAATGTCCAACAACAAAAACTTTCTGTTATTTTCCAATAGAAACATGATAATTATAAAATTTAACTTCTAAATTGTTCTTTATCAATGTAGCAACAGAAATCAAATTCTACCTCATGCAAGATGCAAAAAAGGCATCCTTTAGAATCAAAATATTATCTTCCAGATCCAAACGATAAGTGCTGACTCCTTCCAAATCCAAATAGGTATTATTCTCCATATAGATGCATTGATCTCCTTGATTGAATTCTTTAAAGGATTCTAATCCAATTTTCGTCCTCGCTATGTGACAAGTTGCACCAGAGTCGATCCACTAATCATTAGAGCTAGGAACAACAACATTGTTGCATTCCACCACACCTACAAACACCCTTTTCTAGTATGTTTCCTCTATTGGATTCTTTGCTTTATTTCCATCACTGTTAGGACAATTTGCTTTATAATGGCCAAATTGACCACATGAATGGCAAGATCCGTGTGGCTTCTTTCCAAGTGCTTGATTTACCTTGGACTGCTTCTTGTTTTGCTTGTTTATCTTGTACTGATTCTCTCCTTTTCCTGATCTTTGAAAAGCTACATTGACTTCCTCTAGGTTGGACTTACATTTCCTTCTACTAAATATGATTTCCTACTCCATTCCCAACCTAGCTGGCAACTCAAACAATTGAATTGGGATAGATCTAAGAGATGTGGTATATCAAAACTACTTGGCAAACTATTAAGAATAGTCGCCAATTGTAATTTTTCTAGGATAGGAGTTCCCACAATAGATAAATCCTTAGTCATGACAATGATATTGTTTACATGTTCCACGACACTTCGACTCTCTTGCATTTTACAAGAGTTATACTTTTGAAGGAGCATCTGAGTATTAATCTCAGTAGTCTTATTGTATTTCTCCTTCAAAGCATTCCACAACTTGTGTAAAGTGTCGTACATTTCAAAATATTTTATCAAACTATTCTCTATAAACATCAACATAAGGCTCTTAGCCTTCAGATTATCAAATTTCTAATTTTCAATTTTTTTAACTTACCTCAAGAGCGGTGTTATCTGTTTCCAAAGGAATAAATTTTATAACATATTCCAGATTGTCATAGATAAGAGTATATTTGATTTTCCTATACTACATCTCATAATTTAACCCATTCAATTTGTCCAACCTAGCCCACTCAACAGTAATCAATTTACTAGCAGCCATAATTTATACTAAATAGAAATTATGCAATTCAGGATATTTGTCTACTATTCCAACAAATAAACCTTAACTTCAACATATTAGCAGGAGTATATAAATTTCCGCAAAAAGTGTAATTAACAGTTTCCTTAAACAAGATATGCAAATAATTTCCTTATGCAAGATTTTCCTTTCTCAAATGCAATATCAAATATCACAACTAATATGATTTTTACTAACAATCAACAAATATTCAACATATAGCAAATACTAATCAATATGCAGTAATATGATTTTTGTTTTTGTTTCTTTTTTAATTTAACATATAGCAAATACTTATTGTTAAACTCAGTATTTTTATCATGTTTCAACTCATATGTTTTCTGATCATTATGTATTTTCAATTCATCACAATCAAAAAATTTGTTCACATTTTCTGCATAGTTGAAATTGTTGTTATTAGATCCATTGGTGTTCTTTGGTACATCTTTATTTTTCTTGCCTTTACACCATTGATCGATTTTAAGATTTGCAGTAAGTAGATTCCCTTTGAGATTTAAATTTTCAGCTTTTAACATCCAAATTTCATCTTCAGATGTCTTTTTCAACTCATTTAAGGAATTTATATGAACATTTAAATCCTCTACTAGTAACCGCAAATCCTTTTTTTCAGAATCATATGTTGAAACATTTGTATTAACATCTTCTGAATTTAACTTTATGTTTCAATGAATGAGTTATTCACTTGCTCATATTTATTACCCTTTTTAACTACACAAGGAATAACATTTTTATCTTTATGTATAGTACTCAAAACAAAAACTTTATCCTTTCCTGTACTAATATGTCATCCATAATTTTTAGAAGATGTAGTGTTACTACCAATTCCATGCTTTCCAACAATAGAAATGTTTCTTTGAAGTTCTTCATTTATTGATTGACTATCATTCTATTTGCTTAAGATAGCATTCTCCTCACATACCTTAAGCTTTAACGTACTAATTTCATAATTTAAATCCTTGATAGCATTCCATAGCACTAATGTTTTTGAGATCATCATGCAAGTCTTTTTCAATTGATTTATACTTTGAAATTTCTTCAAGTTGCTTATGATTCTCGTCTTTGAATATTTCCACTGTAGTACTTAAGAAATTAACTCTAGATTCAGATTCCTCTAGAAATTTCCTAGTGTTTTTATCTTCTATTTTTAACTTTTTATACTTCTTAGTTAGTTTATTCTTAGTTAGCTTATTATATTCAAATAACAATTTATCAAAATTTTCATAACTAGCTTCAAAGTCAGAAGATACCTCACTGTGATCAACCATGAAGCACATGTTTGCTAGATTCTTTGTTTCTGAATCTGTATTTGAAGGAGATTCACCTTCTGATGATGAATCCTTCTCATCACTCTATGAAGAAAATGTGTCGTCCCATGTCACTTTCAAGGCTTTCCTTCGTTTGAATCTCCTCCTCTTATCTCCTTTAAAATTATTTCTTTTATCCTTGTTAAAAGGACAATTTGTCTGAAAGTGGCTTGGTTTGTTGCATTTTTAGCATATGATCTTCTCATTTTGAGAGGATCTCTTCTCCACTTCTCTGGATTGTTTTTTCAACAAATTTTTAAACTTTCTGGTCAACAAAAGTAGATCTTGGTCAGAATCACTTAAGGTTTCTGAGTCTGTACCAGCCTCAAAAGCTAGATCCTTTCTAGAATTTTTACCTTTTAGATCTAAATGTTGAACTTCATAAGCAGTTAGATTTCCAATAAGATCATCCAGAGAATAAGCATTCAAGTCCTTTGACTCTTCAATAGATGTAGTCTTTTGAGCCCAATTTTTAGTCAGAGATCTAAGGACTTTTCTGACTAATTTTCTTTCTTCAAAATTCTTGCCTAATGATTTTAAGGAATTTACAATCTCAAGAAATTGAGAAAACATGTCAAAGATGCATTCATTTTCGTGCATTTTAAACAGCTCATATTTATGTACTAACATATTGATTTTAGACTCTTTAACTTGGTTAGTACCTTCATTGGCAACTTATAATGCATGTCATACCTCATGTGAAATTTTATAAGCAGAAACTTTATTAAATTGATGATAAGATAAAGCATAAAACAGAATATTAAGTCCTTTAGCATTAAGTGTCATTCTCTCCTTTTCATCATAAGTCCATGTATCAAAGGGAGATGTAACTAACACCATAGTATTGCTAATTATGTGCCAAAGTTTAAAGTCTATTGACTGAAAGATTAATTGCATCTTATATTTCTAGTAGCCATAATCACTACCATCAAACATAGGAGGACGAGTGGTAGGATGTCCTTCAGTCATGACAATGACATCATTTGAAGAATTATTTGCCATTTTATTTCAATCAATAAAGTAAAGAAAAACAGTATGTACTGAATTAAAATAGGTGGTATATTCTTAAACAACAATTAAGAATTAGAATTAAAACTCTAATACCAGTTGTAGGATCGATTTACTAGTATTTAGGAACACAAGAGTGGAGGTGAATTGTGTCTTTAAGGTAATTAAACCTTAGCGGATAACAAGAACACAATCACTCATAATTTTCAATTAAATCTTAAATTTATTCAATGAGATTTATTACAACATTTAAGCACAATCCCTTTCTGTGAATTCAAATTACAACTTTTAGATTCACACAAGAAGAGTAAGAGGAAATGATTTTGTTTTACAAATTCAAAAATTTTCCACACAGCTAAAATACAGTTTTTCCTCTCTACAAAATCTAACTATTTAGCATGACTCTTACTTGATCAAAAGTGTTGAAACTTCATTGATGATCTTCAACCTCAAACTAAACTTCAATCTGAAGCTTTAATCTTTAAACGTCTACTTCGAGTTGAGCTTGATCTTTTTCTTCAAAACTTGATATTGAACCTGAGCTGGACAGTGTCTTCAAAACACAATTTTCTCTTTAAGACTATGTTGATGCTGTATGAATTCTTCTTGTGATGCATTTCTATTTTCGAGGTCTTCAAGTGTATTTATAGAGTGAAATACACTTCCTCTATATCTTCCACTATGTCCATGAAAACCTTGAATGTGTCATTGAATCTTTCAATAATTGCTAATACATCCCACATTCAGTACAAAACATGCATATCGTGTCTTGATCAACATTCTTTTATTTTTCGGAATATTCTGAAATTTTAACGATCCAATCACACTTCTTTGAAATCTTAAAAGTCCACGATCGCATCCATGTTTTACCTATAAACACATAACTATGTCTCTACACGACCATGTACGAATGATTCAAATATTAAACATTGAAACATTCAACCGTTAAATTCATTTATATAGTCTCAGGTCTTTTAACATAAATATCCGAAGGATATCCAGAGTTATACCTTTAAAACCCCTAAGTACTATTCACAACTTAAAAACTAAATCTCACGTGTTTAACTTAAAAGCTCACATGTCTTGCTAAAACATAGATCTTTTATGCTTAAAGTTATGGCTATTTAGTTAAAACGTTGATACTATTCACACACCACGTGCACCGCACCTAACTTAAAAAATCATGTGTTTATGTTAAAACTCCAATCTTTTAATACAATTGTCCAACCTTTTAACAAAAAACGTTGAATCTTTCATCATGTGTGAACTTAAACTTTCACGTGACATTCTATCATTATCTTATGAACTATAGTCATATCTAATACTTATTTAACGAATTATACCCCTTCGAATATCAAGTTTAAGTGTTCTAAAAATTAAATATACTTAAACCACTAAGTTAAAACAATTAACTTGAATCAAATATTCAAGTGTTAAATAATTTAGCATTAGGTTCAATAATATTTCCAATTATGTTCAATTAATAACTAAATAGATAATTAGCAAATATAATTATGACTTTTAAATTACCATCAAATTATGATTAAACATTAATTAAGCATTCATCATCAAAACATAATACTCAACAATCTCTCCTATTTTGATGATGACAAAATTAATTTGATGTTGTAATTATCTATTGTTTTAATTTTCAAATTTCAAATATAGCTCCTCCTTTTTGTCATTATTCAATAAAGTACTTACGTTAGAGAATAATTGAAAGCATTTAAAGAGTTAAAATTAATAAATCCAGCTTTAACTAAACAGATAAATAAGATAAAATAGATAAAACATAACTGAATAGTTAATAAAGTATGTTTGTAACAAGTAATTTGGAAATTGCATCATTTACAAATAAAGGTTCAACATATAGTTTTAGCATTACAAATCAACACAAGAAATCAGAAAAATACAAATTAACCTTGATTTCTCTTTTGATTCTGAATAGTACTAATTATAGTTTGTGATACTTGTTGCCCAGAAGAAAGAAGAAGGAAGAAGAAGGAGAAGAAGGATTGAGACTCGTGCCTTGCGGGAGGAGGGGGATCTCTAGGATGGTGAGCTGGGGGATTGGCTCGATCGGGGAATGTTGAAATAGCTTGCCGACTACCGCTTGCAAATGGGAGGGTCTAGAGGCAAAGGGAGGAGAAGACCTAAAAAACAAAGAAAATAGGAAGGAAGAAGAAGAAGAAGAGAAGAAGGAAGAATAAGGAGAAGACATGGGCTTGGAAGAATTGAAGAAGAAGAAGGGTTAAGAAGAAGAAGAAGGAGAAGAAATGGGTTAGGAAGAACCAACGAAGAAGAAGAAGGAAGTAATGGGCGGGGGCAAGGGGTGGCCAAGCGGGGCCAATAGTCGAGTGGCCAAGATGTTCGATGAGGGTGGATTCCTGAAGAAATAGCTTGCGATATTCGTCAAACGTGATGGAGTCACGACTGTTAATGGTGAATAGGAAATGGCGATATTCCGAACCTAAGCCATTCAAGATGAACTCTAGGAGCTCCACCTCAGAGTTGGGGTTGCCAGTAATGGACATCCCATTAGCCAAGGAGCGAGCATGAAACAGGTACTCTTTGAGGGTTTGCTGAGGTTGTATTTTGAAAGATTTGAGTTTTTGCTGGAGGATTTGGATGTGCGACTTAGCAATGGGGGCGAAATGGTGTTCAAGGATGTCCATGGCACCAAGGGTGGTGTTGCACGAGATTAACATGGACTAGATGGATTGATTGAACAATGCCCTAATCCAGCTTAAGACGAGGCAGTTGGCTTGCATCCAGTGAGAATAGTCAAGACTTGTAGGGGGAGGAGGGTTGATATTAGGGTCAAGAATGCATTGCAAACATGAATGGGTAGGATATCCAGGAACTATGCCGACTACGAAAGAAAGGTGGTGTGGGTGAGAGGTTGCAGAAATGTAGTAGAGATATTGAAGGAGAGGGGAAGATTAGGAGGAAGAATGGTGGTGGAACCTTCTAGTTGCTCAATAGAGGATAGAGAGGTCGCCATGGATCAAGGGAGAAAATTTGATACCATGTAGAATATAGAGGAAGATGAGGGAGCCACCCACAAAGAGCATGTAGACACGCAATCTCACCCAAAATGCTCCGCGCTTAACTTTCATTGAGAACAGTGTTTAAAAACACGTTACTGTATAAGACAAAATGGCAGCAAGACTACAAAAAGTAGAAAATGACAGAAAGCAAAAGAAAAAGCTACAGGTAGAAAAAGGAGCCCACTAGCAACTACCTTAGCCGCTAGGAGCTGTAGAATCTAGCAGCGGCACCATCCTGTGCTCTTCGTTTGTGATTCTCGGTAACATTACATAGTTGCCTTCCCCGCGTAGAGCATGTCTTTGCCACACAGAGTAGTGGATGTAGCAACGAATGAGCAAGGTGGCTAGAACTCCATCTATGACCAAGGTGGGACGTATATAAATGGTTTAGTGACAAATCAGCCATATGGGACAATATCTCTTTTTCAAAGACAATGGACAAAAGTTGGATTTAAAAGCCAAGGTACAAAAGTGTTTCCAAAGTCCATTGTCATATAGGTTTTCCCTAATTTCAAATCATTGATATCTATGTTAATGTTATATGTAGGAATTTGTTGCAATATATAAGAGGAGTGTTCGAGTTCATGAAATGAGGTACAAGCCATGCATTGGTTGAGGGGTGAATGAAGTGTTTCTGTGTAAGATGCGTGAATGAATTGTGGACAAAACTGAAGATAGTTCAAGAACATTTGCTATGTATAGAATGATAAACTTATCAATTACATAGTATGGACATATCATGGTAAATAGATTCATCACTGTGGATCACAAGATGACCATAGGTGGTGACTGGCACCGGATAATGGATATTTATGGGATCATCTGCAACCATGATTTACTCCACTTGAGCTTGTCGAACATCTTACAAGCATGGCATTTACCCTTACAAAAATATTAAACAAAAAGAAGTTTGCAATGATCATGATTAAAATTACATATATCTATTAA